>QEPC01002054.1:3037766-3061826 GCA_003113815.1 Sphenodon punctatus | reverse complement strand
CGGGAAGGAATGGGGTCCAGGGGGCAAGTGGAGGGGTTGGAGGAGAGCAGGGAGGAGATTTCCTCAAGGGAGGCGGGAGGGAAGGAGGACAGGGGGGAGGAGGGAGAGGGGGAGGAGTGGTAGGGGGAGAGGACTTGGAAGCGATATCCAGGAGGCTCTTGTCAATTTTAGAGGTGAAAAAGAGAGCAAGATCCCGAGCGGAGAGAGAAGAGGGAGGAGGAGGACAGGGGTTTTTAAGAAAGTGGTGTTAAAGCAGAGTTACGGTGCATGTTTGTTTTTACCCTCTGATCTTTTGGCAGGGGAGACGGGTAAGGGTGGGGGGACTGGATTAGGGTGTGTGGTTGGGGTTGGTTGAAAATTTTGTTTTTAGGACTCCTTGGGAATGGCGGTTTTATTTGTTTTATATTGATTATACTTATTTATATATTGTTTCTTTACTGTTTTCTATTGTTCTTACGTGTTTTATGGTGATATAAGCCTCCCCGAGCTGTGTGGCAGGAGGGGTGGGGTATATATATATATATATATATATATATATATATATATATATATATATATATATATATATATATATATATTTTAACTGAAATTTTAGTTTGTATGAATAGCTCTTACACAAGTATGTGGTCCCACTGAAATTGATGGAGATTAGCAGATATTTGGATTTCTGAAAGCAAACATTCTGAATTCTCATACAAAAAGAAAATTTACAGTTGATTAATATGGAGAACTTTTAAAAGCACAGGACAGGTGAGGCTCAATGGACCATTGGTCTGTTCCAGTATGGTACTCCTTAGGTTCTCATGCATGGTTCTCCATAACGTAGAAGGGAAGGGTAGCACAGTGTTTTGGACTTCCTGGCTTTTCATCACAAGTGTTTTAGAGTTCAGTAGGAATTATCTGAATCTAGTCTTTATTTATTTATTTATTTATTTATTCACTTTACTAAGCTGTTGCAGGACTCATTCTTAAAGCATTATATCACAATAGGATCTGTTGATGTCAGTGGAAGTTGCCAATTTCAATTAGGCCAAGACAGGGTCTTAAGAGAGTTCCAGGACTGGAATAACCCCACCGACAATGGTTCATTAATAAATTCACACACCAGAAAAAAATGTTCTCAGAATTGGAATGGCAGATCGATATTAAAAGTGGTTATAGCTCCAGGGCATTAGTAATGATTGGGAACAAGTTAGGCTAGTTTTAGAATATTTAGTCTGCTATTCTTAAAATGTTTCCTTATATTACAACACCCTTTTGGATGGTATGTGGTGTGCAGCACCACATAGGCCATTTCTGCACAATGAGCTGTCCAAAAAATATGTGGGTGCGTTATGAGCAAGCTTGTATATTTTCACAGAGACATGTAATGTTTTAATGTCCTTTAAAGTTGTATTGATATTAATGAGGGAAAAAAACTTATTTAACAGACACCCAACTGGTAACTTTGAGAGGACCCATACAAAACAGTATCAGAAGATAATGGGCAGAAGCATTGTAAGTTTCCATGACTACCTGGCCATTTTTGGAATGACTTCTTCTGGAATGCCATTAAGGTGGTAAAATGGGTTGATTGGTGTTATCAAAGACTGGTCAAGAACTATTTTCCAGTGACAGCACTAAAAGTTTTCAAAACACAGCAGAAACTTTGGGCAAGCCAAGCAGATGTCAGCTAGTTTCATATTTTATAACACACTAGAAGCTTTGGCCCACTTCTGATCTGGAATGGGTTTGTTGAACCATCTACCTCAAGGTCAGTGACTCCATCTCTCACTAGTAATCATTTGTGCCTTCCAGGCCCCCTACATTACCTTTAATCATTTTTCTGTGACCAGTACAAACTTGTAACACAAGCCTCCCACCATGATCCTCCCAAGGCCTCCCACCATGATCCTCTACTGCAACCAAGCCAAGAACGTGTACCTAAGCTCTCACATCCTCATGAATGTTGCATCCCTTGTCTCTCCCTCTGTTCCCCCTTCCCTGTCTCCCCTCCCCCTGTCTTTAGATTGTAAGGTCTCGGGCAGGTCTATCTTATTCTTTGTAAAGCACCAGGTACATTGCTTGCGCTATATAAATGCTAATAAAATAATAATAATCAATCAATCATCAATCATCCCACTGCTTTTGATTGGCACCAGCAAATCTTACAAGATTTGGATACCCCATAGAAAAAAGGAAATAAGTTATAAGTCAACCTTATATGGGACTAGACAAGAGAGGAGGGGACTCTGCTGTTAATGTTGTTTTTTAGTAGACTAGGGATTTTGGGTTGGCATGGTTTGGTAGGGGCTGAGGGGGTGGGATACAGCCACAACCCTGAACAGGTTGGTGGGGTGGGTGCTGTTCCGGGTGACAGATGGGAGACTGCTTGGAGACCAGGAACTCTTTGGTGTGAGAGGCAAGGGAGTGGGAGCGAGCAGGAACGGTACTAGCATTTTTGCTACCCTAGGTGGCCCAGACACTCCCCACCTCTACTGCCCCCCAGCCTGTCACGGAGCTTACCAGTGGCAGCTGCAGTTTTTGCTGCCTCCTTCAACTTGTTACCCTAGGTGGCTGCCTGTGCTGTCTCTACGGTAGCACCAGCCCTAGAAGTAGGTGGGGAGGGAGGAGGCATGGATTTTTGGTACTCATGGTTGAGTTAAGGATTAGGGAACAGTAGTTTTTAATCGTTTTTTAAAAAAATGTATGTAGTTTGGCTGTTGTAGGCACGCCTGTGCCTGCGTTTCATGGGATGGGTGGGATATAATTATAATAAAGAAAAAAGAAAAATAAATAAATAAAATTTAACAGTTTAGTGTTTAAAAAAGAAAAAGGTAGTTCAGATGATATTATTTATTGGACCAAATTTGGTTTATGGAAGTATTTTTTCAGGCAATGCAGAGACCTTTCCTAGACATCTGTGAAGCTCAAAATCTTGCACATTCTCACCAGCCTTTCTTGGGTCAGTAAAGGATCTCATCGGAAGTACTTTGAATCCAGCTCTTATGTTTAGGACCAACATGAAAACCACACTCTATGTAGACTAAAAAGAAAAACATGATCAGAAAGTCCCTTCCTCAGCAGGGGTAAGTGTTTTCAGGACCCAGCCCATACACACATTAGGGACCAAACAAAGGAGGTTCATCACTTGTTTACAGGCTTTATTTGCCTTCCTGGAGACCCCGCTCCACCAACATACATATGCAGCGCCAACACACCACAGTCCCTGAACTGTCTTTGATATTCACTCACAACTCATGCTGCCTCTTTAGGTTGCAGGTATTTCTGTCCCGTTCAGGGTGAGCTTGCCTCTGAAACCCCCGTGTTCCAGCTCTGTGGCCTTCCAGGTCTGCAGTACAACACTGCTCCCCTTCTCAAAGGGTCTCATCAAATGAGATTATAAAGAGATGATAGCCCACTGGATTCCTGGATTGTGTGTATCAGATGGAATTGTGGCAGGGGACCCGTGTTACAAGTTTGTACCAGGTCCAGAGAAATGGCGCTTTGGCCCTGGGCCTGCTGCTGGCACTGGTGCATATTCCTGGTGTAGCCCTCCTGTGCCATTAGGGCTGAGATCTCCTAGAACACTGCCTCATTCCTGTAGCATTTCATTTGCTCCCTCCATAGAGTGATGAAGGCCTTGGTCTCTTCCTCAGTCCAGGGAAATCAATGTTGGCGGATGGATAGGTAGACAGAGTGACTGAGATTGGGAAGCGGTGGTAGTGGTGCTGGTTGTTGCCTGGCTGTCGGTTTGAGTCATGGCCTAGCAATGGTAATCCTTCATAAGTTGTTCCAGAAAATGCAATGACAGGGAAAGAAGAAGTGTTGGTCACATACTGCCAAACAGGAAGAGCTGGGAGAACGCATGTCTGAAAATGGCGTGGTGGGCTTTTAAGGTGAACATTCCATGCATGCCAGTGAGAGTGAGAAAGAAGAGAAGGACCGGAAGTGGCTGCTCCTCAGAACGCTCTAGGCTTTTCTCCCACGACTCTATAGTGTTGGCAGACTTGTACGCGCAGACTTGTACACAACCCAATTGGCAGGACGCAGACATATAGGCTGAACATTACCTCTCATTTGCCTGCATGTCAGGCTCCACGTGCTCTTGGGACCCCACCATGAGTGACGTTTGCATGTCCGGTGGGTGGTGGTCATGTGGCCAGTTAGGGCAAACACATAATAAACGGGCAGGTGGACACCCACCTATCTCATTTCTTAACACCAAAGATTTCAGCACCCTAGCCAGTGTAGAGTGTGAAGCAACCTGAACTCCAAGTCTGCCCAGCACAGCTTCCAGCCACAGACTGCCTGGCCCCTGGAGTTTGCTGGATTTTATATCCCTAGAGGGGTGGTGGTGTGTGTGTGTCTTCAGTAGTGAAGCAGGCTCCCTTAAAGAGCCAGTGACTCACTTAGCTACAAGCACCCTTTACAAAATATTCCCTTCAGACATTATATTATTTGGGGTAACTCATTAACAGAAGCATGGTCCACATAGGCATGAAATGCCAAATAATGGCAAATGCTGTTTCCATCAGAAACAGGTTGTTCACCTTCAGTTACGTGATGTGGAAACTGGCTTTTCAACTGTTTTTGCCATTTTTCAATATTTTTTGCAAGTTGAACAGAGCTACTACAGGGCCAGTCCCAAGCCCCATTTGTACCCTGGGGGCTGTGAAGATGCAAAAGCGGAAGCTAAGTGCCGAGGAACTTAAGTGCTGGAAATCGTCATAAAAATGCTGTAAAACTGTTGTCAAAGTCCAGGAAAGTGATGAAAAATCACAGGTGCTGATACCAACAAGGGTGGAAGCACAGAATCACTGGAGACTGGAAAAGTACCAATGAACACTCGCAAGCATTCCTGAAAGGTCAGTTTTTTCCTGTAAAATGGGAACACTTGCTCTCGTCTCAGCCCTAGACATCACAAAAATTCTTTCTCACCTTTAAAAGTGCTGCATCTAGGTTAATATTAACATATAATATATTCCCCTGGTGGTTGGCTGCTAATGTTGTCATGGGGTCAAGTAGAACTTCAGACTCCAGGGATGTCATCCTTATCTGTTGCAAACCCTAGGATAATTCAGTGAAAGGAAAAAAGGAGCAGTTATTTTAAAATAGGTTGCTTGAACTTAATTGAGTTTGTACTCATCATGGAGGTAAAGAGAGAGTGTAGATGTCCTCCTCTCCCTATGTTTGGGGCCCAGGTAACAGTCTCCTCAATTTCAGCCCCTACAAGTCCCATGGTGGTAACCATGCCATCTTTGTGGGGATGTATTAGCTGATATTAAACTCACCCTGTGACATTTCGTTCTCCACCAGCATTTGAATTTCCATTTACCAGGGTAAGTTGATTGAGCTGCTGCCGTCTGGGGGGGCCACGGGAGTAGGCCTTTGGAGGATCAAGGAACTATTGCCCACTCCCCCCATTCTGGACTGTTACCGTAATTGTAAAGACAAAGGATACACTCATGAGTCCCAAGAATAGAATAAGTCATATGCTAACCCATAAAGATTCCATGTCAGCCAAATGAAAACAAAGATAAATAATAGGAGCATTTCAGATGCATGTAGCATAATGGAATGCACCACTGCAATTCATTTGACTACGGACCAAGATTTCTATTCTACTCTGTGTGTACGGGTCTCAGCAAAGTCATTGGTGTTTCAGATGGACATACAAGTCTGCTCACTTAGACCGTTTTAAAACGGGTATAACTGGATGTGTGTGTGTCTGTGTGTGCCGCGTGGAGTGCCCGTTCAGTGAGTGGAGGGGGGCATCAAATAGGCCTGGTTGGGTGTGTGATGGGTGTGTCCCCCTATCCATGCATTGTTTGGCCTGCTTCCACATGGAACATCCTGGATTTTCCCTTGATGGTCCATGTGTGGGCATGAGTGGGTGGTTTGTGGGTCAAAGGAGCGTGTGCCTGCGTATGCCGCCTTAAGACAGGTGCTTGGGTTAGTGGGGGATAGATGGATCTGCATGGGCGTGTCTCGTATAAAAATGGCAATAGAGTGAATTGAAGGTTCTAGCTAAAAAGTTATAGGTAGCTGATAGCTTATGTATAAAGTCGATGTATATTTGGCAGGTAATTTTGCATTGCTAACTAAAGAAATCATAATGTTAATTTTTTCACTTTTGTTTTTTTGGCATCCTTATTAAAGCAATTTAGATTCTGAACTTAATAGACAGGAACATTCCAATCAAATGGTTGGCTGGCTCTCCTTGACTGATCTACTGCTTCTCACTATACATATTTGGTCAAATCGTATTCACCTTTCTCCTGAGGCTGTGCCACTGATTTCAATTAATTACATTAGGTGAAAACAGACATGACACTAACCACCCTTTAACCACCCTTGGTGGTCGTTTATGCATGTTGCAGGGCTGCATAGGGCACCAATACAGTCCTGCAACTTGCATAAATAACCACCAAGGGTGGTTGAAGGGTGGTTTGCATCATGTCTGTTTTCACCCATTATTAATACAAGCAGGAATTGGGACCTTTTTAAAAATCATCTGGTGTACTTTCAATAACTGTGGTGATACTTTTCAAATATATGTTTATGCACAACATGAAGGAACCTACTATTGAGGTATATTAATATCAATTATTTCCACATTTCTTACCTGTTGGCAGTTTCAGTGCAGGTACAAAGGATCCAGTGGGTGTGGATGAGTCACTGCTTCCAACTCAGGGCTCATTCATGCTTGTAGGAAAGTGTCATTAGAAGGTCAGGAGAGGGGACATGCATGTAAATCAGAACACATCTTTGATCACATCAGAATGCCCAGAGGCACACGATTGGAGCTTTTATGCATGCTTACAAGGGCAATTGACAGAGCTGGATTTCATAGATCAGTCAATAGCCCTTGTAAATGCACATAAAAGCTTCAATCATGCAACTCTGGGCATTCTGACATGAGCTGTCTGTGTTTCCCCCTCATCCCTGTATAATAGTGTGTGTAGATAGATAGATAGATAGATAGATAGATGTAGGAGTTAGCTTAGTTATAGAGATAGATTGAGATAGTGTTAGTGTGTAGTAGTTATTCAGTTTTAATATTTTAGAGTGTGTTTGTAGGACTCAGCCTTTGTAGATATAATAGTCCATTTAGTTCCATAGATTTTAGAGTAGTTAATAGTAGTTAAGGAGAGGCCGGTCTGCTGCCCGTAAGGCAGGCAATGGGGCATGTGGCAGAGGTGGTAGCGGCCTTGCCAGCGGAGTGGCAGCAGGTAGAGCCCATCACCACGCCCAAACTCCACAGGCATGATTTTGGGTGACAGGTTTCTGATGTTCTGTTAGGAGGAAGCGGCTGCACCGCCTTAGGAACCCCCACTCTGGCATCACTCCTACCCCAGCCACAGGGCCGTCGGCCGCAGTTCCGCCGCCGCCTGTATCACCGGTTGCCTCGGTGACCGGCCCTGGTGGCGACGGCATGGCTGCACTTCCTGGTGCAGCAAACTATGTGTGGTCACGCCCAGAACCCTTGTGGTGCTCCGCAAGGCTTCAGGCACATCAGGGGGCCGAGCTACAGGAATAAAAGGCCGGCGCTGAAACTCAGTCAGTGCCGGTAATCGAAGAGAGAAGCTGGCCCCCTACCTGAGCTAAGCATTCCTTGCATTGTGTTTTAAGCTTATTTGTGTACTGATTTAGATTGTGTGTTATAGGATTGTGTGAAGATTGCCTGGATCCTGGTGACCTTTCCTTCCCTGAGGTTGTGTGAGAGAAGGAGTGAAAGGCCAGAGGCTGGTGAGTGCCTGGGTGCCCCCCCCCTTCCTGGGGTTCCCATCTCCCCATCTCCCCGGTGGTGAGTGCTGCCTTCTCCCCCTTCCTCCCGTCGTTCCTCGGACCTTGTCCTCCTTCCCTCACTGGAGAACACTACTTGTTCCCGTACCCCCTGCCTAGTGTGAACGTGGGTGTGTGGGTAAAACTTGTGGAACCAACAGGCTTCAGCCTGCCACTTCACTCTATGCTCTATGATGATAGGGGCTGTGTCTCTTTGAGACTATTGAAGCCCACATGCTATCCTGATGGGCCCGTTTCCCTGCACAGGAAGAGCAAGAGCTCTAGAGCATTAGGACTGACTGGGGCTGTGTGACTGCGTGCTTCCGATCCTTTCCCCCTTCCCCCACTGCCAAGTTTCCCCCTTCCCCCATTGACATGATTACCGGCATTCTACTTCCTTCTTAGTTTTGGTGGGTGGGAGACGTCTGGGTGTATGATGGACCTCGCTACCGAATTAGGAAATTTAGTTAGGACTGTCCTATCTATCGCTATGGAGATAAAAGATCTCCAAGAAAAACATGCCCAGCTGGCTGTCACCGCAGGACCTCTTGCAGGAGGGGCTGAGCCCCCTGCTGCAGCTCCGGTGCCGATTGTGGAAGCCGCTGCGGTACCTCCCCTGACGGTGCCTCCACCCCTGATTCCCGCAGTCCTCCTACGGGAACCCAAGGGGCCCCGTATTGAAAAATGTGTAGGAGATCGCAAGAACCTTCAAGGGTTTCTAGCCCTTTGTGACCTTACATTCTCCACACAGACAGGAACGTATAACACTGACACCCTTAAGGTCACCTTTGTTATTGGGAATTTGGGGGGGGGGATATTACTCTAGTGGGCTACCTGCTCAAGGGAAAAAGGCCCCCTCCTTTCGAACTATGCAGACGTTATATGAGAGTTCACCTTCTTGTTCGATTACCCCCATCGTCAGAAGGATGCAGAAACCACCATTCTTTCCCTAAAACAAGGGAAAGGAAGCCTACTCGAGTACATCACACAATTCCAGCAGTTGGCACTGGAGCTTCAATGGCCTAATGAAGTCCTCCACATCATGTTCTGCTGGGGATTAAGTGAGGACATTAAGGATCATCTCTCCTTCATGACATTGCCCAATACCTGGGAGAAAGTAGCCAATCTGGTGCTTCAGATACAAGACCGGCTCCAGGAACGGTGTCGGGAAAGACGGCAAGAAGCACGTAGCTTTAGCCCCCTCTTTCTTGCAGGACCTGCAGGAGCTGCAGACGGAGCCACAGCTAGTGAACCAGAGCCCATGCAGCTGGGTGCTTCTCGAGGGCCATTGTCCCCAGAAGAACGGGAACAGCGATGCAAGACACGAGCATGTTTCTACTGCGGGGGTTCCGGACACTTCATACAAGAATGTCCATCGCTGCCATCCCAGCGCCGGAACTGGTGAAACTCCAAGGGTCGGGAGGGGCAGGGGACCTCCCAGCCATAAGGGGCTCCCTGTCCCCACACGTGGCCCTGCACGCCCACGTGCAAATTCCTGTGATGCTGCTCCTCACTCCACATAGCTCCCGGGTAGTATGGGCCCTCGTTGACTCAGGAACCTCTGGCAATTTCGTCGATCTTCACTGGGCCCGATCCTGCACTTTGCCCCTTGAGGCCAAGGCCCAACCAGAGATGATTCACTCTATCGACGGGTCTCCGCTCATGTCCGGACCCATCATTTCACAAATACTCCTGCTCATCTGTGTCATCAGGGCCCATCAAAAGACCCTCACCCTGGATGCAGTATGTACCCCCTTGTTTCCCATGGTCCTTGGTCTCCCTTGGCTCCATCTCCACAATCCCAGCAATGACTGGTGCCACTCTCAGGTCTAGTTTACTTCGTCTTACTGTGACCATGAGTGCAATCGTCCACCCCCAACCCCGGTCCTGCCAGTAGGAACCATGTGTGGGAGCAGTTCAGATGAGACCCTTCCTGTTGAATATCGGGACTATACCGATGTCTTCTGCCCAGTTCATGCCACAGAATTACCCCCTCACTGCCCATATGACTGTCCAATCAACCTTCTTCCTGGGGCAGAGCCATCATTTGGACAAATCTATGCATTGTCAGCCCCGGAACTCGAAACTCTGCGGCACTATATTGACGAGGAGCTGCGGAAGGGCTTTGTTCATCTCCCGTCTTCCCGTGCAGTGGCACCCCTCTTTTTTTGTTCCTAAGAAGGAGGGCAGCTTCTGCCCCTGTATTGATTATTGGGATCTTAACCTAGTTACCGTAAAGAATTGATACCCGTTGCCCTTGATCCCAGAACTCCTTGATCATCTTCAAGGGGCCCAGGTGTTCACAAAACTGGACCTTTGAGGAGCCTACAACCTGGTGCATGTGCAGGAGGGCGACGAGTGGAAGACGGCGTTCCGTACCCGTTACGGACACTTCGTTATGGACACGTATCTTGTTATGCCGTTCGGTTTGGCTAACGCCCGGCAACCTTCCAGCACTTCATTAATGACATCTTTTGGGATATTCTCGATGTGTTTGGCATTGCCTATTTGGATGACATCTTGATATACTCCGAGTCGGTAGACCAACATGTTCCACATGTTTGCCAAGTTCTCCAACGGCTGTGGAGCCACAAGCTTTATTGTAAGCGAGAGAATTGTGAGCCTTCCACCTCACGACAGTGAACTTTCTGGGGTTCATATTAAGTCCCCAAGGAATCGCCATGGACCCTCAAAAGGTGGACGCCATCCGACTATGGCCAGCTCCGCAGGCAGTGAAACCCCTCCAGCGCTTCCTTGGAAGTGCGAACTATTATAGGCAATATATCCCAAACTTTGCGGAGGTCACCAGGCCCCTTATGGCCTTATTGAAGAAGAATTAACCCTATATCTGGGGTCCCAAACAGGAACATAGCTTCACTTACTTGCAGCAGGCTTTTTGCACGGTCCCTATACTTCGACACCTGGATTGCAAGCAGCCGTTCTACGTGGAAGCTGACGCCTCGAGTGGAGCAATTGGAGCCGTCCTCCTCCAAGCCTCGCCCGACCAACAACTCCACCATCCATGTGCCTACTATTCCAGACAACTTACAGCAGCGGAACGAAATTATGCAATCTTCGATCGCGAACTCCTTGTCATCAAGGCAGCCTTCAACACATGGTGCCACTATCTTGAGGGGGCCCAACACCCAGTTATGGTCATCACAGACCATAAGAGCCTCATGTACCTCTAGACGGCTCAAATCAACAATGCACGACATGCAAGCTGGGCTCTTTTCTTAGCACGCTTTTCCTTCACCTTGCAGTATCGCCCAGGAAAGCTAAATGTTCTGATTGATGCTCTATCCTAGTATCATGAAGACTGGGAGCATCACGTTCATCCCCGGGGCCCGATCCTGGAAAAAAGAGTATTCGCAGGCACGGTCTTAACATTGAAGCAACTCCAAGAGGCCTCAGCGGCCGAACTTGACCCAGGAAGTGATCCTTCCTACACGCCTGATCAAGGCTTGCTCCAGAAGGATGGATGGATCCTTGTGCCCCCGTCATGCAGAACTGCAGTTCTGTGGTCCCATCATGATGCCCCCCTGGCAGGACACCCCGGGATAGACTGAACAGTCAAAGTTAATTACTCGTGCCTTTTGGTGGCCCACTCTTTACCATGAAACACAACAATATGTACAACAGTGTCAGATGTGTGCTCTCAATAAGGTACCGAGGAAAGCCCCTGTAGGACTCCTCCAATTACAACCCCTGCGCGAGGGCCCTGGCAGCATGTGGGCCTAGACTTTTTTGTAGAACTTCTGCCTTCATGAGGATATTCCATGATCCTCGTGGTCATAGATCACTTTACGAAGCTCGGCCACTTTATTGCATGCAAAACGCTACCCACGGCACAACAGACTGCACGCTTATTTATCCGACACATTGTCAAGCTGCATGGGTGGCCTCAAGAAATACGAAGTGACAGAGGCACCCAATTCGTATCCCATTTCTGGAAGGCACTGTTCAAGGCTCTGCAGGTCACCTTGACCCCTACGACTGCATATCACCCACAGGGAAACAGACAGGTAGAATGGGTCAACCAGAACTTAGAGCAGTACCTCCGGAATTATATCAACTTCCTCCAAGACAATTGGTATGACTGGCTTCCCTTTGCGGAGTTTGCCTATAATAACGCCCCTAATGCGTCTTTAGGCAACTCCCCCTTTTTTGTTTCTTATGGATTTCATCCCCCACCCCCAGGAACCATTGATGTTCAAACTATCTCAGTTCCAGCTGCCGGAGGCTTAGCACAACGGATCCACGATGCCCAAACTCTTGCCGCCCGCACCTTCGCCCAGGCTCGTCAGTGCTACAAGATGTACGCCGACCGACGTCGGGGCCCTGCCCCGTCCTTACAACCCGATGATCTCATATGGTTGGACCACCATCGCTACCCCTCCACCAGCCCATCAAAGAAGTTAGATCATCGCTACCTTGGCCCTTTCCCTGTACTCCATAAGGTCAACGAGGTCACCTACACCCTTTGCTTTCCTCCGTCAATGAAGATCCACCCAACCTTTCATGTGTCCCTGCTCAAGGCAGCCATGGGGGTGTCCTCTACTCCTCCCATAACTGGTCCCATCGCCCTGTCAGCCCTGGGACCCGAATATGAGGTTCGGGCCATCCTCCACTCCCAGTACCATTGAGGTCACCTCCAGTACTTAGCCAATTGGGTGGGCTACGGACTTGAGGACCGATCCTGGGAACCTGCTTCCTTGGTCTCCGCCCCCTACCTGGTCCACTTGTTTCACCTCCAGCACCCTAGTCACCCCTGTACCTCCTGGGGGCTGGGCCAGGGGACTCGGTAGGGGGGTACTGTTAGGAGGAGGAGGCTGCACTGCCTTAAGAACCCCCACTCTGGCATTGCTCCTACCCCCGCCACAGGGCCGCCGGCTGCAGTTCCACCGCCGCCTGTATCACCAGTTGTCTTGGTGACCGGCGACAGCATACCGCACTTTTGGGTGCAGCAAACCACATGGGGTCATGCCTGGAACCCTTGCGGCGCTCCACAAGGCTTCGGACACATCAGGGGGTGGAGCTACAGGATTAAGAGGCTGGCACTGAGACTCAGTCAGCGCTGGTAATTGAAGAGAGAAGCTGGTCACCTACCTGAGCTAAGTGTTCCTTGCGTTGTTTTAAGCTTGATTATTTGTGTACTGATTTAGATTATGTGCTATAGGATTGTGTAAAGATTGCCTGGATCCTGGTGACCTTTCCTTCCCTGGGGTTATGTGAGAGAAGGAGTGAAAGGCGAGAGGCTGGTGAGCGCCTGGGTGCCCCCCCTTCCCGGAGTTCCCATCTCCCCATCTACCTGGTGGTGAGTGCTGCCTTCCGCCCCCTTCCCCCCCCCGTCATTCCTCAGACCTTGTCCTCCTTCCCTCACTGAAGAATACTACTTGTCCCTGTACCCCCCGCCTAGTGTGAACGTGGGTGTGTGGGTAAAACTTGTGGAACCAACAGGCTTCAGCCTGCCACTTCACTCTATGCCCTGTGATGATAGGGGCTGTGTCTCTTTGAGACTATTGAAGCCCACATGCTATCCTGATGGGCCCATTTTCTCACATGGGAAGAGCAAGAGCTCTAGAGCGTTATGACTGACCGGGGCTGTGTGGCTGCGTACTTCCGATCCTTTCCCCCTTCCCCCACTGACAGGCTCCCAGCAGTGGCACTGGCCAGGGGATGGTTTGGCAGCGCCTCCTGCCAGCATCCTGCCATGCAGGGCACTAGAAGTCCTGCAGTCCAGGAGGCTGTGACTGCAGGAGTAGGTGCAGGTGCTTCAGGGGCAGGGTCCAATGTTCACCATGGGCCACCATCGTCCCCCATTATTGAGGTGATTCCCAGATGTCCAGGGCTGGTGGATCACACCCCAGCTGCTAGAGGCAGGGCCCAATCCCCGGGCAATGGCAGCAGGGAGAGGAGCAGCAGCAGCAGCTATAGGGGACACAGGGAGAGTGGCAGCAGCATGGTGGGCAGTCCATCAGCCTCAGGGTAACAGTACTACCCTTAAAAGGAAATCACTCAGATTGGGGACAGCGAGGCAGACACTAGTCCCACAGAGGAGATGTCTGGAGCTGAGACAATGCTGTCCCTCCGAGAGCTGTGTTCTGCCCCTCCCAGCAGTGCTGTCAGTGGTGCCTCAGTCACCATGTGTGGACCAGAAGACAGGAAGGGACAAAGAATTGTCAGTATGGGTGCATTTTAAGTTGGTGCGGGCGGATAATCCCAGGGAGATGCAGTGTACTTTGTGCCAGAAGGTGGTGAAGCATGGGCAGGTGCTCACCAACCTCGACGGCCACCATCAGCCAGGTGCAGAGACTCTGGTGTCCCTCCGAGAGCTGTGTTCTGCCCCTCCCAGCAGTGCTGTCAGTGGTGCAGAGTCTCCTCAGGAGGCTGGAGGAGATTCTCCAGGGGTGGGATTGTGGCCCTCAAGGGAGGAAGCTGGACGATGAGGTGGCTGACCTGGTGCAGCAGATGAAGGCAGGGATGAAGGCACGTTTCGACGAGCTCCTGGGGTGAGCGGAAGATGTTCTGGCAACCATGCTGGACCCCAGGGTCAAAGGCAGCGTGGCATGCCAGGCACGGCTCTATGGCCACTGGAAGGGTGAGCTAGTGGAGAGGGTCCAGCAGACAGAGCGGGCTTTGGAGTGCGCGTGGCAGCAGCGGCAGCAGGACACCTCTGGGGATGGTGGGAGTGGGATCAACCACCCCTTTCAGTCAGCTGGGTCTATACCTGCTTGCAGCCCTAGGGGTAGCAGCAACAGAAGTAGCAGGATGAGCAGCAACAGCACCCCTATTTCCAGCAGCAGCAGCAGCAGCAGCAGCAGCAGCAGCAGCAGCAGCAGCAGCAGCTCCTATGTGCAGGCTACTCTGGGGAGCATGAGGTCATGCACAATAGGGCAAGCAGCGTGGCTGAGGGCAGTGGTGAAGGTGGCCTACTGGGCTGGCAAGACCAACGTGTGGCCGGCCCTGTCCAAAGTGGCCAAGAATCTCTTGTCATGCCCACCAACCAATGTCCCCAGAGAGCACGGGTTCTGATACCAGGCAATCCAATGTCTGCTACTGGGTGTCCACATGATTCACCACTGGGCAAGGCATGACCAATTGGCAGTAGACATTCTTGAGTTCTATTGAGTATGAACCAAGCCTGCAACACCCGGCCAAGTGGGAGTGTTGCCAGTCACCAAGCCCTGGCCGGGCCTCTGTCGCTGCTCCACCCATGCCAGCCAGCCTACAAGCTCCTCTTGGCTATTTCCTCACTTGCCTCAGTGATGATGCTGGATACCTCCTTTAAGTTCAAATAGCTGTCTGTGTCCAACAGGAGCAGAACCGGTTGACCCTGGGCCGTGCTGTAAGCGAATAAGGACCCTCCACATACGAACTGTCATTCCACTTCATCCAGAAGCTGCCACTCCTGTCCCATGACCCACCGTCAGGGTTCTGGAGCCATCATTCCGCTCACAGAGATCTGTCATTCCACTGCATCAAGTAACAGCCACTCCAGTGCCAGGACCCACCGTCAGGGTTCTGGGGCCTACATTCCAGGCTGGGAGGACTGTCCATCCACATCATCCAGAAGCTGCCTCTCCATCCCCAGGTCCCACCATCAGGGTTCTGGGACCTACGTTCCAGGCAGGGAGGGCTGTCCATCCACGTCATCCAGAAGGTGCCACTCCCATCCCAGGACCCACCGTCAGGGTTCTGGGGCCATCATTCCGCTCACGGGGAGTTGTCATTCCACCGCATCAAGGAACAGCCAGCCACTCCAGTCCCAGGACCCACCATCAGAGTTCTGGGGCCTACGTTACAGGCTGTCCATCCACATCATCTAGAAGCTGCCACTCTAGTCCCAGGACCCACCATCCAGGTTCTGGGGCCATAATTCTGCTCATGGGGAGCTGTCATTCCACCGCTTCAAGAATCAGTCAATCCAGTTCCAGGACCCACCCTCAGGGTTCTGGGGCCTACATTCCAGGCAGGGAGGGCTGTCATTCCACTTCATCCAGAAGCTGCCACTCCTGTCCCAGGACCCACCATCAGGGTTCTGGGGCCGTCATTCCACTCACAGGGAACTGTCATCCTACCATATCAAGAAGCAGCCACTCCAGCCCCAGGACCCACCCTCAGGGTTCTGGGGCCATCATTCCGCTCACGGGGAGCTGTCATTCCATCGCTTCAAGAATCAGCCACTCCAGACCCAGGACCCACCCTCAGGGTTCTGGGGCCTACGTTCCAGGCAGGGAGGGCTGTCATTCCACTCCATCCAGAAGCTGCCACTCCTGTCCCAGGACCCACCATCAGGGTTCTGGGGTCATCATTCTGCTCACAGGGAGCTGTCATTCCATTACATCACAGTCAGACACCCCAGCCCCAGGTCCCACCTGCAGGGTTCTGGGACCTATGTTCCAGGCAGGGAAGAGGCCCGGCCAGGGCTTGGTGGCTGGCATGGCACCCATACGGGGCCGGGCATTACAGGCTCGCATCCTACTCACCAGATCTCAACCAACTCTTCTGCAAATTGGTCACGTAGCCTTGCCTGGTGGTGATTTACATGGCCAGCCAGTGCCTGCAGTGATGGCGACTAGAAATGGAGAACCCAGCCAGCATAGAGTGAGCAGAACTGGAGGCCTGCCAGTCTGCAATGCCCAGGCAACCTGGGGTGCCAAGTGCCAAGCCTTACCGGTCTCTGCTGCTGCTGCTGCTGGGTCTCTGATGGCATTCCATGCTGCCACGGGCACCCCTGGGGGGGTCCCTGGAGTTCCCCAAGCCACGCAGCAGGTCTGAAGTCTTCTGAACATTCGGTGGGACCGAACTTCACCAAACCGAACGACTGAACCCGAACTCAGTTTTTGAACTGAAAGATCGAACCGAAACTCGGTTTTTGAACCGAACAACCAAATGGCCGAACATCTGAAACTTGTTCTGTTTGCACATTCCTAGTAGGCATCATATTGGAAAGTTTAGGATTGCTCCAGAACAATGTAAAACCATGAAGAACTTCTCAGTACAAAGTATGTCCCAAGCAAGCTAAACCACACCAAATTATTCCACCATTTTGGTAAGCCATTTCTGTGTTCTTTAGTTGCTCTTGGCACCTGCAGTCTCATCCCTGAATGGCAGAAACTAGGCAACTGCAAATGGCTTGGCATTGTTCACTTTAAGGCTCTTTTGAAATGGGGTGCTTCGGCTGGTGGTGGATGGAGGCTGCAGCGTGTGGGCTGCCCATCACATGGACACCCTCCCACCTCTACTCACCTCCATGCATGCAAGCACCTCTGTTGACTCCAATGCTTCTGTGCGTGGAGATGGGTGGAGCACGGAAGCATGCATGCACCCCCATCCACCCGCTGTGGTAGTCGCACAGACACCCAACCATGCATGTGGGCAAGGGGATCCGTGCAAAAAGGGCCAAAGTTCAGTTTTCAGTTGCCTGGAATTCATACTGTACTTCTCATGAGCCCTTCTAATTAGAAAGTGTAAACAAATGTAACATTGCCAGTCAAGAGGGGTTGTTTTACGCATGTATGTCTGAATGCAAAAAAGTTTGGGTGGATAAAGTTTAGAGGTCACAGCTTGGGGAAGGAGAGTGGATTGGAAGGAAGCTGCAGAGTGGACCTGGTCTGCTCCATGCTGTAGCTTCTGCTGCTGCTGCCTGGGCTTGAGCTAGCTTGCTTCAGGAAGTCAGCAGGGACTTAATCCAAGCTAGCTACCTGCTTTTGCTTTTGTTTTCAATTTCCATTGGTTTCAATGGAAAACACATTCTTGGCTGTAACGTTTTTGTTTTTCTTTATATTTGGATGAAACCTGTAAATATTGTACCTCAAATGGAAAGCATTATGTGTGCCAAATGTCAGAAAGATTGGATAAAGAAATCCAATTTTATAAGTAGTTGAATTATGTTATTTTGCAAATATCTGCATATACATTCCTGGGTGTAATTTCTTTGTCTCTAATATGGATGAAACTAGGCAAGTTTATATCCCTATCCATGTTCACTATCTATGCCAAATTTCAGAAGAATTGGATAAAGGGTCCTGGTGGTATAAGCAATTAACTTATAAATGTATGTCTGACTGTAACATCTTTGCAGTGCAAATATCTGCATATACATTCCTGGGTGTAATTTCTTTGTCTCTAATATGGATGAAACTAGGCAAGTTTATACCCCTCTCCATGTTCACTATCTATGCCAACTTTCAGAAGGATTGGATAAAAAGTTCTGGTGGTATAAGCAATTAACTTATAAATGTATGTCTCAATGTAACATCTTTGTAGTACAACTAGTGTAGATGAAATCTGGCAGGGATGTATCTCATACTTTCAGGATTATCTCTGCCATATATCATAAAGATGTGATAAAAGATTCCAATTGTATATGCCTGCATAGCATATGGAGAGAATGAGCCTATGCCAGGGATTCTCTTACATGTAACTGGGTCTTTTTACACACTCCTTAAAGTTCCAGATTTTTCAATCTTCTGGGTTTACAAGTCCACAAGTAAGTTCTGGATGCCTTTTTTACACACACACTGCCCTGAGGCAGTTCCTGGATTCATTCTTCACACAAACACTGCCCTGAGTCAGCCTAAAGTAGCTTCAGCTGTGGACGTGAGGAGCTGCCATAGAAACCAAGTGACCACAGCTGTCCGGAGCAAAGCAGTTTACCAGGAGAACTTTTACACACAAACGTTCTGGGAGAAGTTCTATGCAGAAGTTCAAAGAGCTGGATGTTTAAGATTTGGGTGAGTGATTTAGACACACAGAAAGTTCAGGATGTAACTGTAAACATGCAGGAGAAATGTGTGTGTAAAAACACCCAATGTGGTAAAAGATCTGTTTGTGATGCCAATTGACCAGAAGAAATGTCAACCAAATATCCTCATTCTGTGCTGTGACCATCCCAACATCTCTCCCCCACTTGTTACTGGGAAGTTAGAAGCATCCGTTTAGGAAAGAGCCAATAGGGATTCTCTTACATCCTCTGTCACATGCTGAAAGATGTGCTTGTGATAATAAGACTCCCTGCCCCTGCCATGCCTGGTGCCTGCTTCTGACTGGCACTGCATGTGCTGTTATTTATCTGAATAATGGTCTTCAAGGGGATAACTTCAATTGCTTATAAAATTGGGTCCCTTTATCAAGTTGTTCTGTAATTTGGCAGATATGACAGGAAAGGTGTGTGATAAATTTATCCCAAATTACTTATAAACAGGATGGAATATAAAAATGTTACAGCTTGAACTGTATTTTCAGGTTAATAGCTTATAACATCAGGACACTTTATTCAATCTTTCTAAGATTTGGCAGGATTGGTTCACTAGTGGAGGGACATTATATTCCCAGGATTCATGTAAATTTGAGGGAAGATCAACAAAATTGTAGCCAGAAATATTTATGGAGCTTTTCTTAAAATCACACATTCAATTGCTTCTCAATCTGGTGTCCTTTATTTAATCTTTTTGAAATTTGGTACACTTTGTGCCCTTCANCCTAGGCCGGCCCGGCCTTACTGCCCCAGTGCCCCTCCAACATCAAAACCCACCAGCCGCCCCTGCTGCCAAATATCATAAAAATGTGATAAAGGGTCACAATTTTATATGCTTACACAGTATATGCAGAGAATGAGCCTATGCCAGGTATTCTCTTATGTGTCCCTGTAATATAAAGATTGGTTTGTGATGCCAATTGGCCAGCATAAATATCAACCAAATAGCCTCATTATGTGCTGTGACCATCCCAACTTCTCTCCCGCATTTGTTACTGGAAAGTTGGAAGCATCTGTTTAGGAAAGAGCCAATAGAGATTCTCTTATGTCCTCTGTCACAGTGCTGCTGGATGTGATTGTAATGATAATTGGCCAGACTGGATGTGTAAACCATGTCTCTTGATTGCTAGGATGCTATCTCCAAAGTCCCAGTTACACCCCTTAAATGCCCCCCCAAAGCCACCACCAATTGGTCCTGTAAAGCTGGAAGTGTGTAGTAATTGGCCAGTGAATGTGTCTGTCAGTCTGTTGGGTTGCTCCCCATCCTCCCCACTACAGCCTCCCTCACCCTGCCATGCCAGGTGCCTGCCTCTGACTGGCACTGTTTCCGCTGCTATTTATCTGAATAATCGTTTTCAAGTTGACAACTTCAATTGCTTATAAAATGAGGGTCTTTATCAAATTGTCCTTTAGTTTGGCAGAGATGACAGGGATGGTGTGTGATACATTTTTGACAAATGTATTGTAAACAGGATGGAATATAAAAATATTACAGCCACAAAATGCATTTTCAAGTTAATGGCTTACAACATCAAGACACTTTATTCAATATTTCTGAAATTTGGCAGGATGTGGAGTGACATAATTTCCCCAGGTTTCATGCAAATTGGATGGAAAATAAAGATGTTGTAATCAGGAATGTGTAATGCAGCTTTTCTTAAAATCACAACATTCTATTGCTTATAAAATTGGTTTCCTTTATCCAATCATTCCCAAATGTGGTACACAAATTGCCCTCCATTGGGGGTATAATCTCCCCAAGTTTCCTCAGATGTGACTAAGAAACAAAAAAGTTATAGTTGGAAATAGGTTTTTCAGTTTTTTCCCATTATTTTGAAAACAAACATTTATTTTCATTTTGGTTTTCATTATTATTATTTGCTGTTTTTGTTTTTACAATAATGGAAAAGAAAATCAAAATTTCATTTTTGTTATCATAATAATGAAAATTAATTGTACACCCTAATAGCAAAGGTATTTTCCACATCAAATGTCACACCCTGTACCCTTTGATTAAGCATGGCAACGTCAAGGTTTAAAACATCTTTAAAATGTAGCAAGGATTTTATATAAAATTATAACTATATCATATTCTCATGTTCTTGATCTTGTGGGAAAAATAAATGCTGCTCATAGCTGGTTCTATGCCATGTGGTTTCCTGGCACTCAATCAAATTAAGTATAAATGAAATTGTTATTGCAATTCCTCCAGGAAATAGAACAAATGACTCCTAGGGATATTGGCATAAGAAAGATGTCAAAGATATAGGTTTTGTGCTGAATTTAAGAGGCCTTTTTGATTACTCCGATGGAATCCATTGGGAAAACAGGATGTCATTTGCATATATGTATCAGAATGACTCGGTTTTTCTTCATGAAGGCAAAATAAACTTCCTGCGAAAGATAATATCCTAGCAACCCTTTGTGGTAACTGAAACATCATTACAGCAACAGAATTATTTACACTGTGTTTTATGACACTTTAGGATTGAGTTATTTGGAAGGCAGAAGGAATTGTTCTGTGCTTTTAAATTAGATAAACCAAAAACACAGGGACAATGAATATGGTGCGGCTCAAATAGCCCATATAGTAGACATAAAAACACACAAGTAAAAAAAGATACCAACTAAACAAATATATATAAATATATCTCGTATTAGCTACTTTATATATAGTGTTAACAAGGAAACCAGTCCACAATACAAATCCAATATATGTATTCAAAAAAGAAGTAATTTTTCAAATAGGATCCAAAGTTTTTCAAATAATGTACGAAATTCTTCTTAGTCTTCAAATGAGTCAATCTTCAAAAAACATTGTGTGACGCTAACATGTTTAATGGTTCGTCTTTTTCAGAACTTCATTTAACAATGGGTGTTTTTAGCTGTTACGAGATCACAGTCAACCACAATGAACCACACTCAAACCTGTGGCGGGGCCAAAGGGCCCTGAACATCTGTTCGGCGGCCACCAGATGTTCACCACAGACAATCCCCAGCAGGGGACAAAATTAACCACCCTTCCGGAGCTTCGGCCCGGACCATCTCCAAAAGCATAGACAAAGCAATTCCCACCGGGAAACAACAAAAAGTAACGTCTGAATGACAACCACCGGCTGGAATCAAGCAAAATGATTCCCAGCCGGGGACAAAGCACGCAGCATCGCTGTCAAGCAACGAGCAACATCACAGGCTGCGGATGGAGATTTAAAGGGCACACAGCGGCAGGGGAACGTGGCGGGATGGAGCGAGGTGGAAGGAAGAGGAGAGTGGAGGGCGAGAGAGCAAGGTAGGAGGAGGTGGAGCAGGTGGAGGAGGTGCAGGCAGAGGAGGTGGTCGTGCTGCACATGGAGGTGGTGGAGGGACAGCAGAAGCAGCAGCAGGAGCTGGGACAGGCCGCCCCGGAGACAACAACCGGCCCAAGGGATGAGGCACCTCAGAAACGGGTAAGGGGAACGAGGGGGGGCAGTGGCACAGGGGCACCAAGGGAGGCAGGCGGGCCAGCAGGGGGAAGGGCCACCGGGCTGAGGCAACCCGGCAACCAACCTCCCCTCCCCCTTGTGACCCACAGACACAGAAATGGGCCCAGGAGCCTGAGCCCCCAGAGGTGACAGGTGCTGGCCAGGCCAAGAAGGAGGAGGAGGACCGGGAGGGCCCACGCGGGAGAAGGCCTTACCACTGAGGGGGGGAATGGGGGCACAGGGAAACCCAGGACTTTATTAGGCTCTGGGGGACCCTGGAGCATCAGCTAGAGCTCACGGTCAACCAGAGGAACGAGCACGTCTACCTGGAGATCATGCTGGACATGGGGGCGGCGGGGCACCACAGGACCATAGCCCAGTGCTGAGCCAAGGTGAAGGAGCTCAAGAGGGGGTACAAGGCCATCCGGGACAACAACCAGTTGTCCAGGCATGGAGCCTGGACCGCCCCCTATGACGCCCTGGACCGCATCCTGCACATGAAGGGCTCCATTGTCACTCCACACCTCATGGGGAGCACCATGGTCCAGGTCAGGGAGCTGGCCAAGGTACCCCCGCCTCTTGCCACCCCCCTAGAAGGCACCAGCTCCAGGGGCCTCTCCCCCCAAGAGGAATGCCCCGGGACTTCGGGAACCAGCAGGCCCCCCTCGTGCACCGGCCCCGAAAGCCCCCAGCCCCTGTCCAGACTGGGAGAATCCAAGGCCGGCACACTGGTTACCCTCAGCCAGTGGACACAGGGGGACCCCAGTAACACAGAGGGACCGGCCTCGGAGGGCTCAGAGACAGACATCGAGGGTAAGCAAGCGGGTGGGAGGGGAGACGGGCTGGGGGGACAGGCTGAGGGGGTGGGGAAGGGGGCATGCCCATCTGGGGGCAGACATGCACCAGGAGAGAGGCCCGCAGGAGGTAATAGTCCATCTATGACAAGGGCACAGCTGATATCTCCCCCACCAATGGACCCTCTTGCCTCAAGGACAGTGCAAAACACAAGGTCTAAGGTAGGCTGAATAGGAAGATTCTCTCCTCCTGTCTTCTGAGAAGATGACAAGCCTAGGAGATTCTTTTTCTTGCTCTGTCAGTAAAGATCGCCACAATTAAGAGGCAACAGTGACCAAGATGGATATTGATTCTCAAATCACAACAATTCTCATACATTCAGGAATGGATTAAGGGAGTGAGGCGGAAATAGCACCTCAACCATCTTAAGCATCTCTCTCTCTCTCTCTCTCTCTCTCTCTGAAACTCCCTTAGCTTCCCAACATCCCATAATAAAAAGAGGGAGCTTTCTTTTCTTGGCTTGATGAGTCAGCGGACTACTCTTCACCCCTCCACAGGAGTCCTAAGATTCCTAGGGGATGAGTATTAAACCGGAATACAGCTTGATCTCTCCTTCCTGAAAATGAATATTTCCAATCAAGATGATTAGTCAATATTTCCTTTTTTATCTGTCAAGGCTGAGTTGATTCTGCAAGTCAGGAATTGCTCTGTTAGATGTTTGTCCTTTAGCTTTATATATCTGTACAGACACCTACAATTTTGGATTTGGGGTGTGCATTAAAAAAATCTAATAAACACATGTGGAGAACCTATTTCTTAAAACATATTTGATGAGAGTATTAGATGCAACTGGGAGGGGAGGGAAGATTAGCTCAATACAACAATATGTCATTCTAAAGTCATTATAATGACATCATTGGGTGATTTCAGACGTTACGGGCGGGCAGTTCACCACAGTGAACCCCCAGTGGGGGGCGAAGAAAACAACCACGGCCCGGGGCAAATAAAAGCCCCAAACAGACGTGATGGGACTGGGACCACGACCGGGAACCGGGCCGAACCACCACGGACCGGGGCAGTGCAACAGACGTGACGCCGATCCCTGGCCGTGGTCAAAACACCCACAAGGCACAGGGCAGGGGCGGGACACAGACATGGCCGACTGAGGGCAAACGAAGCCAAAAGGCACACAAGGGAACGCCCACACAAGGGAAACGGGAAGGGAGGGGGGAGGAGGGAGAACAGGCTGACAGGTGCCACACACAGCACGCACAC
>QEPC01002054.1:2980772-3026264 GCA_003113815.1 Sphenodon punctatus | reverse complement strand
ATGAGAATGACAGCAGGCAGGTCCATGTTGCAAGGATAAGGGTAAACAGATCGTAGGTATAGGAATAGTGGCTCAGCAGGATAAAGAGACAGACAGAGCAGAGCAAAAGAGGTGAGTTTTAAGGAGAGATTTGAAGGTATGAAGGGAGGGGGCAAGGTTCTTAATTGTAACATTACATACATGTTGAACCTTTTGCTTTACATATTTACTAGACTTGTAGTCTACATGTAGGCCAGAATCACACGTGTGTGACCCTATGTTCCTCCGTGACAGCTATTTAAACCAGCGCGGCCTGGACAACTGCGCTGGTGATCAGAGTTCCTGTCTGGACTGGCCCCCTTCATGTTGAGAAGCTAAGTGCTTGTACCTTTGCCTGTTGTTCCTTGTGTGGTTTGTGTGTGGATCTATCTATAGCTGTGTTGTGAACTTACCTCCCTTGTTTTCCCTCTCTCCTTCCCGTTGAGTCTGTGAGTGAGAGTGTGAGAGCAAGGCTAAGGGTGTGTCCCCTTCCCCTCCCCCTCCTTGGGTTCCCTAGCCATTCCTGTAGTTTGTGAGGCTTCCTCCCTTCTCCTTTCCCTGACTCCTGGGTCCCCAAACCCTCCCTTCCTCACCTTCTTGAGACACCCTGCTCTCCTCCCCAGAGCCGTCCCTGGAGTGCTTGCGGGTGACTGGGAGTGGTAGGAAGTCACAGGACCCCTGTATCCCCACGCCTGACGATGATAGGGGCCTAACTTCCTCACGCTCCAAGCACTCTTAAGGGCCCAAATACTATCCTGACGGGCATTTATACCCAGAGAGATCCTTTGGGGCTCAAAGGGCATCTTGCGTGTGGTTGAGAGTGGTTGAGTATTCTTCTTCCCCCCATAACAATCTGACGCAGTTCCTCCATATACAAGGGGAACCTGTGCAGTTGGCGTTCAGGGAGCATAGGGGTGTGCATGTCATTTTCATTATTACAATAACAATAATGAAAATTGTCATTTTTGTTATTGTTATTGCAATAATGAAAACAATAGATAATAGTGAAAATAGAAACGAAAATGTAATTTTGTTTTTGAAATAAAGAGAAAACACTGAAAAACATATTTTCAGATATAAAGTTTTTGATTCTGATTCAATTTTGATGAACCATGGGGAGAATGTACCGAGGGCACTATGTGTACCAATTTTTGAAACTATTAGATAAAGGGAACTGATTTTCAAAGCAGCTGAAAGTTGTAATTTAAAGAAAAGCTCCATACACATTCACGGCTACTACAACTTTATCTTATATATTTATTTATTTATTTATTTACTTATTTATTTATTTATTTAAAGTAAAATTTATATGCCCCCCCCTCCTGCCTCAGACATCTCAGGGCAGCTCACAACATCTTAAAAACATTTTAAACATTAAAATAAACAACAATAATTACAATTAAAACCAATAAATAAATAAAAAAATAAAAATGAATGAATAAATAAATAAATAAATAAATAAATAAATAAAATCTTCCTCTGCATTCTTTGGGTGGGAGAAATGGAGAAGGGAAGCAGGAGAGGCCGGTCTGCTGACTGTAAGGCGGGCAATGGGGCACATGGCAGAGGTGCCAGGGGCCGTGCCAGCAGAGTGGCAGGCATCAGCAGCAGCCCGAGCCCATCACCACGCCCCAAACTGCACAAGCCTGATTTTGGGAGACAGACTTCAGAGGCTCCCAGCAGTGGCACTAGGGGTGTAGTTCGGCGTCACCTCCTGCCAGCTTCCTCCATTGCCACACAGGGCACTGGAAGGCCTGCATTCCAGGAGGCTGCGGCTGCAGGAGCAGATGCAAGTGCTTCAGGGTCGGATGTTCATCATGAGCCATCATTGTCCCCCATTATTGATGTGATCCGCAGCAGTCCAGGACTGGTGGATCCCACCCCGGCTGCTAGAGGCAGGGCCCAATCCCCAGGCAATGGAAGCAGGGAGAGAAGCAGCAGTAGCAGCAGCAGCAGCAGCTATAGGGGTCATAGGGAGAGTGGCAGCAGCATGGGCAGTTGATCAGCCTCAGGGTCCCAGTACTCCCCTTCACGGGACATCATTCAGATTGGGGACAGCGAGGCAGATACTAGTCCTGTGGAGGAGATGTCTGGTGCTGAGACAATGGCTGTCCCTCTGAGAGCTGTGTCACCACCATGTTCTGCCCCTCCCAGCAGCGCTGTCAGTGGTGCATCACCCGGTGTGGGCCAGAAGGGGACAAAAAATCCTCAGTATGTGTGCATTTTAAGTTGGTGCAGGCAGATGATCCCAGGGAGGTGCAGTGCACTTTGTGCCAGAAGGTGGTGAAGCGTGGGCAGGTGCTCACCAGCCTTGGCACAACTGCCATGGCGAGTCACCTCAAGGCATGCCACAGCGCTGTGCTGCTAAGCGGGCAGGCAGGGACAGTGGATGCCAGTGGGTCGTCCACCTCCATCAGCAGGCATGTGTCTTCCTCGAGCAGCGACTTCTAACAGCAGGAGCAGTATTTCTGCAAGAGGGGAACAGCAGCAGCAGCAGCAGCTACCACCAGTTGAGGCCCAGAAGCATTGGTGCACCATGGAGGAGCTGGGATGGGGGCAGCTGCCAAGTCCATGGACAGCTGCAGGATGTGGAGGGCAGCGTGGCTTTCTACACGCGCATGTTTGGGAAATGATTGCACTCAATGGGCAGCCCTTCTCGGTGGTCGGGGACATTAGGTTTAGGTGTCTGATTGGCTTCCTGGCCCCCCAGTTTAAGCTGTCCTTGCGCACCACCCTGTTGTCTGTTGTCCTGCTCATCAATGAGTGTCCCCAGCAAGTGGGTGTTCTCTATGGCGGGGGACATTTGCTCGCCACACTGCCTAAGACTGGGGGCCAAGTTGGTGGAGCAGTTGCTTTTCATTAAGGTGAACCTTCTGCTGCTGGGATTCCCCAAGCTTCCCCTGGACATGGATTGATGGTGCAGTGGCACATGCCATCCCATGCCAGGGGCAGTCTTGGGACGGGGCTCCTCCTCAATATGGGCTGCTGCTGCTGAGGTGCTGACGCTCCCTCCCAATGCCCAGCACCAGCCCTCTCTCTCTCTCTCTCTCTCTCTCTCTCTCTCTCACTAGAAGACCTCAGCCAGCCTATCTCACTGACCTCATGACGCTTGGTGACATTGGGAAGCTGTAAGCCTGCCAGCCAGCCTCTGGCTAGACGATCTCGGCCCGCCTATCTGACTGGCTCTCTTTCTCACTGCATAGTCTTCGCCAGCCTATCAGAGTGCCCTGCCAAGGGGCCAGCCTGCCTTTCCTACTGCCTCTCATGCCATGATGCCTGTCTGTCCGCCCTGCTTGCCAAGCTCAAAGCTTGCCTCAACCTGCCTTCCACTGCTCATGCCACAGTGCCTGTCTGCCCACTCAGGTTGCCAAGATCAAAGCATGCCTAAGCCTGCCTTCTTCTCATGCCAAAGAGCCTGTCTGCCCGCCCTGTGGGCAAAACTGAAGCCCTGCCCCAGCCTGTCTGCCTGCCCTGGCAACCCTGGGTTATGTGCCCCACTGGCCTGGTAATCCCTCTGCTGCTGTCTGCTGGTCCATGGGTGCTCTGCCCTGGCAAATACAAATGTGCCCACACAATCCTGCTGCTGCTGTTTGCTGCTGTATGGGAGCTGTTCCAAGGCAAATTCTACCATCCTGGCTCCATGGGTGCTGCGCACAGGCAAATCCTGCTGCTGCCATCTCTGCTGTTCCACAGGTTCTGTGCCCTGGCAATCCAGTGTCTGCTGCCGCTGCCAATGCTGCCTCTGTTGTGCCATGGGTTCTGCAACCAGCCAATCCAATGTCTGCTGCTGCTGCCAATACTACCTCTGCTGTGCCATGGGTCTGCTAACGGGCAATCTAATGTCTGCCACTGCTGCCAATGCAGCCTCTGCTGTGCCACAGGTTCTGTGACTGGGCACTCAAATGTCCACTGCTGCTGTGCCGCTGCTGCCTCTGCTGTGTCATGGGTTTTGCTAACGGGCAGTCCAATGTCTGCTGCTGCTGCCAATTCTGCCTCTGCTGTGCCATGGATACTGTGCCCGGGCAATCCAATGTCTGCTGCTGCTGCTTCTGCTACACCATGGGTACTGTGCCCCGGCAATCCAATGTCTGCTACTGGGTGGCCACATAATTCACCACTGGGCAAGGCTTGACCAATTTGCAGAAGAACTTGTTGAAATCCGGTGAGTAGGATGAAAGTCTGCAATGCCCGGCCAAGTAGATGTGCCAGCCACCAAGCCCTGGTCGGGCTTCTCCCACTGCTCCACTGATGCCACCCAGCCTACAATGCCCATCCAACGATGGGTGCCAGTCACAGTTACTGTGCCCTAGAAATCCAATGTCTGCTGCTGCTGGTACTGCACATCAGCCATTTGCTCCTCTCTCTTGTAGATGGGCATAGCTCAGATGAGTGCGCCGGTGGGCGGGGGCTGGGTGTCCATGAGATTCACCATCAGGCAAGGCTTAACCAATTTGCAGAAGAACTTCTTGAGATCCGGCGACTAGGATGCCAGCCTGCAACGCCTGGCCAAGTAGGGGTGCCAGTCACCAAGCCCTGGCCAGGCCTCTGCTGCTGCTCCACAGATGCCAGCCAGCTTGCAACTCCTGGCCAAGTAGGGGTGCCAGCCACCAAGCCCTGGCCTGGCCTCTGTTGTGGCTCCACTGATGCCAGCCTGCCTGCAATGCCCAGCCAAACATGGGTGCCAGCTGCAGTTGTCTGCCGCTGCTGAATGATGCCTTTGCTGTGCCACAGCAATCACAGATTAGAATCTCAGATCAGAATTCATTCAAGGAATTCATTTCTTGAACAGCTAGAGAATTAACATTCAAGCTGAATCAGGAAGTGTACAGAAATCAGAAAAATGAGAATTAATTAATTAAAACAGGAAGCCATTTTACTGATAATTCTGGAAAGACCTGCTTAATCAAATGTTACACAGAGACTGGCCACAATGATCCCGTAGCCTGAATGCATTATAAATCTTCACCTCTTTAAGAAAAATGATATAGGCTCAATTGGATGAAATGCAATCCAATGTCTGCTACTGTGCCCCGGCCATCCAATGTCCACTGCTGCTGCCAATGCTGCGTCTGCTGTGCCACAGGTTTGGTGCCCAGGCAATCCAATGTCTGGCACTGCTGCTGCTGCTGCTGCTGCTGCTGCTGTGCCATCGGTACTGTGCCCTGGCAATCCAATGTCTGCTACTGCCACTGAATGTAGCCTCTGCTGTGCAGCATCAATACATCTCCAGGGGCAGCTCGGGGAATTCCAGCAGCGGAAGGTTCACTTTGACAGACAGCAACTGCTCTACCAACCTGGCCCCCAGCCTCAGGTGGTTCTGCGAGCAAATATCCCCTGCCATGGAGAACACCCACTCGCTGGGGACACTGGTTGATGAGCAGAAAAGCAGATCCTTGGCCACTTTGGACAGGGTCGACCACACGTTGCACTTGTTGGCCAACTAGGCAAAGTGATCACTGCTGGAATCTATGGATGGTTCCTCCTCCATCTAGCTCTCCACTGCTGCAGAGGTGTTGTCATACTCCCACACATAACTGTCCCATGACACCACCTCCACTGCTGCCCTCAGGGGCAGGGGCTCAGTGGTTGCTCACTACCCTGCAGCTATTCATCTTGCCTCACACAAAGCACTCTGGATTTTCAGCTAGAGCTCTGTGCGTGGCCATGAGTGAGTGCTCTGTGGTATGGCACCTATGCGTTATGCGGTATGGCCAGTATGGCACCCCTACTTGGCCAGGCATTGCAGGCTGTCATCTGTGGAGCCACAGCAGAGGACCATCCAGGCCTTGGTGGCTGGTACCCCTACTTGGCTGGGCATTTCAGGCTGGCAGGCCTCCAGTTTTGCTGGGTTCTTCAGTTCTAGTCACCATCACGGCAGGAGTGACAGGGCTACAGTAGTGCCTGCCGGTACCCAAAGCAGGTTTGCATGTGCTGTCATGGCCTGCAGGCAGAGATAGGCAGCCCATCAGAACATCTGCTTTCAGCAGCCTTTGGGTGGGCAGCAGCATTGCTCATTTGTAGGACAGGACAGGAGTCAAGAGACCCCAGTTCTAATTCCTGGTTTGGAAGTCCTTTGACCTCTCTGCATTTCAGCTTTCCCAGTTCTAAACCAGAGGTATACTGTTCTGGGAGCTCACAGGAGGAAGAACCTGTATGGGAACTAGGCTTGGGGTACGCAGTTCCAATTGCTGTTGCGTATCCAGCCTCTTTGCAGGGTAAAGAGGACTCTTAAATGCTTCCCCTTCTTCAGAAGAACTTAGGCTCGGCGCTTGGCCCCCGGGGGTGCCCACCCGATTCCCATTGGGGCATGGCTGACCATCTGAGACCCACCGATGCCTGCCAGCCTGCAATGCCCAGTCAACTATGGGTGCCAGCCACCAAGCCCCAAGCCTTCCTGGCCTCTGCTGCTGCTGTCACTGTGTCTCAGACGGCCAGCCCTGGCACCACGGGCACCCCCAGGAGCCAAGCGCTGAATCTGCCTGCCCAGGCAACCCAGGGTGCCAAGCACCAAGCCTTCCCGGTATCTGCTGCTGCTGTGTTTCAGACGGCCTGCCATGCCCCACGGGCACCTCTGGAGTGCCCCAAGCCTCCAGGTGGCTGAATTTTCCAAACATTCAGGGGCCCCCAAACTCCGCGGGACCAAACCCATGAACCTGAACTAAGGTTTCAGGCCAAACTCCGTTCTGTTTGCACATCCCCTGCCTTAACCAACCAGGATGGGCATGGATCTAGTTCACAATAGGTGGCTTGATCAGCGAGCATTTGATAGTTCTACATCCAGGTGGAGGGAGGCTGGACTGACCAGCCCTCTCACCACCCAAAACAGCTCAGCCCGGCGGGACTTAGCGGATGCAATGAGGGCAGCAAAGAAAATCTTCTTTGCTGTCTGCACTGCAATGGCATAAGTACGTAACCAGACTCTATGCCTCAACCGGTCAACTTCAGTACGTGAATTATGCCACTGTTGCTCTAACCGCTGCCTTTCCTGCTTCATCTGCCACAGCTTCCTGGTATACCACGGGGAGCTGCGCTGTTGGCAATTTGGGAGCAGATGCCTGGGAGCCACACAGTTGATGGCTTTCATCAGCCTGATATTCCACCTAGACAGGAGATCATCAAGTGAGTGGTTATCAAGGTCAGATGAAACATCCGCTAGAGCTATCTGGAACCTTCCAGGTTCCATAAGCCTTTGGGGGCGAACCAACCTAACTGGTTCCACACCCTCCCAGGGGCCGACATGTGCTGGGATATCCACACAGAGGAGATAATGATCCGTTCATGACAAGGGCACTGTTGACACCTCCCCCACCAATGGATCCTCCACCTCAAGGCCTGTGCAAAATATCATGTCCAGGGTATGTCCTCCAACATGTGTGATCCCTCTCTGAGACAAGCCCATGGTTGCCATGAACTCACGTTCCGCCCCTCCAAGACTGGTGTAAGCATGGATATTAAAATCCCCCAGAACTATCATCTTGGGGGACCGTAAAATCAGCTCCGACACCAGCTCAGTCAGTGCATTCAGGGAGGCTGCTGTACAGGTGGGTGCATGGTATATCAGCAGTATCCCCACTCTGTCTCCAGCCAAATCCAACCCCAGATGGAGACCCTCTATACCCATGATAGGTCACACAGTGTATTGTCTCATGGACTAGGCATCCTTAAAAATAATGACTACACCACCCCCTCATTCCTCCAGCCACAGATGATACTGCATAGGGTACCCGGCTGGAACAAGATCAGCCAATATAGGCCCTGATTCAGTGTCCATCCAGGTCTCCATGACACATGCGATGTTGGCCGCTTGGCCCAGGATCAACTCCCGGACCACAGTTGACTTGTTAGCCACCGACCTCGCATTTATCAGCATCAAGCCAAGGCCAGGGGCCCTCTGAACCCTGATCACCTCACCACCACACACCATCTCTTCCATATCATGGATCAAACCCACCTCCCAGAAGGACCATAGTTCCCCCGGCCCAGAATGACCCCTATGACTGCAGACCTCCATCCGATCCGCTCCACTGACCCCCCCCAAGGGCCACCCAGACCCCGAGGAAGATTCCCACCTCCCAAAACACCCCCCATCCTCCTCTGCCACCAGAGGATCCCTCCCTCTTAAATGGCTGCACCCCTCCCTCACACCGAGAGGGTCAGCCCTTCCCTCCCTAATCCAGTCCCCTTGCCCCCTCTCTCATAAAGAAAGCACCCCATCCCCACCCCAATCCCCCTGAAAACAATGAGAAAATCCTCCCCCCTGGCCACCCGGTCCCGCTAAGGGCCACGCCTAAGGGCCTTTTGCTGTGGCCCTTAGGTGCTCCATCTGCAGCATGTGTCTGCAGCCCGGAAGTCCTGTCCATGTGTCCTGGCCCCACCCCCTCCTCCAGATGGGGAGGGGGGAGTTGGTACCTGTGGGGCTGGGAAGCATGGCACTTGGCATGGCAGGGGGAGAGAGGTTGTAGGAGGAAGGATGTGGAGAAACCCAACAGACTGACAGACACATTCACTGGCCAATTTACAGGACCAATTGGTAGTGGCTTCAAGGCGGGCATAGGGGGAAGTCCTCAGGTAGGCATAGAAGGGACATAACTGGGAGTTTGGGGATAGCATCCCAGAAATCAGAAGACATAGTTTACACATCCAGGCTGGCCAATTATCATCACAATCACATCCTGCAGCACTGTGACAGAGGACGTAAGAGAATCTCTATTAGCTCTTTCCTAAACAGATGCTTCTGACTTCCCAGTAACAAGTGGGGGATATATGGGTTGGTCACAGAACAGAATGAGGATATTTAGTTGACATTTCTGCTGGCCAATTAACATAAAAAACAGATTTTATACCACAGTGACATGTAAGAGAATCCCTGGCATAGGCTCCTTCTCTGCATATGCTGTGCAGGCATATAAAATTGTGACCCTTTATTACATCTTTCTGATATTCATCACAGATGATTGTGAAAGTGTGATATATAGCCGTGCCAAATTTCATGTATGCTGGTTGGACTACAAAGATGTTACAGTCAGACATACATTTATAAGTTAATTGCTTATATCACCAGGACCCTTTATTCAATCCTTCTGAAAGTTGTCAGAGATAGTAAATATGGGAAGGGGTTTAAACTTGCCAAGTTTCATCTACATTAAATGTGAGGCAAAGAAGTTACACCTAAGAATGTATATTTATTTATTTAATTTATTTATATTTCTTAGCCGCCCCCTCATGCCTATGGCATCTCGGGGCGGCTTACAACATAAAAAATAACAATAGTTTAAAACAAAAATCAAACACAAATATTAAAACATCTAAAACTCCTTCTAAGAACAACCCCTCCCCCCAAATTTTATCCCAACCCACCCTCCCCTCCTCCGAACGCCTGGGAGAACAGCCAGGTTTTGCAGGCCTGGCAGAAAGCCAACAAACCTGGGGCCAGATGGGCTTCCTCCAGGAAGGAGTTCCATAATCGTGACACAGCCACCAAGAACACCCTCTCCATTGTGGCTCCCCATTTTACACAGGGACCTCCAAGAAGGTGCTCCCGGCAGACCAAAGGGGTCTCTCTGGGGTGCGAAAGGTAAGGCAGTCCCTGAGGTATGAAGGGCCAAGACCACGTAGGGCTTTGTAGGCCAAGACCAGCACCTTGAATCTGGCTTGGTACGCTATAGGTAGCCAGTGCAGCGCGCGGAGCACAGGAGTAATATGCTCCCATCAGTTCATCCCTGTAAGGAGACAAGCTGCCGCGTTCTGCACCAGCTGCAGCCTCCGAACCAGCATCAAGGGAAGCCCCACGTAGAGTGCATTGCAGTAGTCCAGCCTCGAGGTGATGAAGGCATGGATGAAGGTGGCCAGGTCAGGTCTGGAAATATATGGATGCAGCCTCCGTGCCAGATACAGCTGGCAGAAGGCAGCTTTGGCCACTGTTTCTACCTGCCGATCCAGACAGAGATCTGAATCCAACAATACTCCCATTTCCCAAACCTGCTGGGCTACAGGAGGGTGGACCTCCTCTACAAGGAGAGCCGACACCTCCTTCGCCCTACCCACCAGCATCACCTCCGTCTTGTCAGGATTGAGCTTCAGTCTTCTCTGCTGCAACCAGTCCACCACGGCCTCCAAACATTGTAATAGTACTGAGACAGCAGGACCTGGGTCAGTTGAAAAGGAGAGGTAAAGCCGGGTATCATCAGCATATTGATGGCAACACACACCAAACCCTCTCACGCTCTCCCCCAAGGGCTGCATATATACATTAAACAATAATGGAGACAGAATGAAACCTTGCAGAATGTCACATTCCAGGGCCATGGGGCTGGAAGATTCAGCCCCCAGGACAACCCGCTGGCCCCAAGAGGAATGAGTGGAACCATTCAAGGACAGTCCCGTCCAGACCCCCCAGGGCTCAAAACCATCTCAACAGCAGCCCATGGTCCACTGTAGCAAAAGCAGTTGAGAGATCTAGCAGGATCAGAAATGTCGAATGTCCTGCGTCCATCTCCCGTTGGAGATCGTCCATCAAGGCCACCAATGCCATCTCTGTGCCATAGCTGGGGTGGAACACTGATTGAAATGGGTCAAGGAAACCGATGCTGTCAAGATGCACCTGGAGCTGCAGTGCCACCGCCCGTTCAATAACCTTCCCTAAAAAAGGGAAGGTTAGAGACAGGTTGATAGCTGGCGAGTGCGTCCATATCCAAAGATGGCTTCTTCATCAGGGGACGCACCACAGCCTCCTTGAGAATGGGGGCACTCTCCCCTGCTGAAGGGACGCATTGATTACCCTCGCCAGCACCATCCCCAATGTCTCCCTGGAGGATTTCACCAACCAGGATGGGCATGGGTCTAATTCACAACTGGTGGTTCTAACAGACCCCAGGACATCCACAGCATCGGCTGGCATCACTTCCTGATACTCATCCCAAGAAAATGGAGCAGACGGGGCCTCCATCACCGTGCACTCCACCTCTACTGCCCCTAATCCAGTGTCCTCTAATGAAGATTATTGCAAAATAAAATCATTCAACTGCTTCTAAAATTGGATTCCTTTATCCAATTTTTTTGGAATTTGGTACATATAATGCCTTTCATTGGAGATATAAAAACTCCATGTTTCAGACAAATATAGGGAAAACCAAAAATGTTACAGCTGAAAATGTGTTTACACTGAAACCGATGGAAAACGAAAACAAAAGGAAAAACAAAAACGAAATTTTGATATTTTATGAAAACAAAAATGACAAATGTAAATAACGAAAACAAAAATGACATGGGCCCCTGGTGCACACCTCTAGCGGATGCCTAGGAGCCATTTGGTCAATAGCCTCAGTCAGCAAGACATATGGAATCAGCTCAGTAGTATAAGAACTTTCTTAGTATGCTGTCCTGCAAAAGTTGTTTTCCTGAACTGGGGTCTTACATACATAAAGTAACCTCACCTAATTCAGTGAAACTACTTTTGTCAGTTTAGCATGTGCATAATTGTTTTGAAGGGTCACCAGGTCTCAACTATGAGGAAGGCATTCTCAGCCATCGCACCTTTATTCTGGAACTCCCTCCTGAAGGTGGTCCACCTGTGATCCAGCCTGGGGGCCTTCTGGAGGCAATGTAAGACTATTTGTTCCATCAGACTTTTGACAGCGGGGATTGAATTTGTGTGTGTGTGTTAATTTAAGGGGGAGACTGTGCTGGGGTTGGGAAGGGGAGATTTGGTGGGTGGGTTGCCAGGCTTTTGGTAGGTTGGGATAGGGTGGGATGGGATGGGTGGGAGGTGTAGAAGTGGATTGGGTGGGGTATGATTTTTTGTTGTTTTTAATGGGGTTTTATTCTGTTTTTATGATTGTGAGCCACCCTGAGCCTTTGTGGGAAGAGCGGCATAGAAATGTGAATAAATAAAATAAAATAAATACCGGTTGTACCTTTTATGTGTATGGATGATAGCCCACGGAGCTATCATCTCATTTCTTATCTGTGAATATTGTGTTACGCTCTCCCAGATCCCATGCGTTTCAATACCTAGCACACGGATTGTGGGTGAGGGTCATGTGCACACTCTCCCCTTTGCTATCTGCCACTCCTGTCCTCTTCCTAGCTGGCAGGGGGAACAGTAGAGGATGTCAACCGTGTTTCAAGCACTGGCTGGGAAGGAACCAGAAGCAGCCAACAGCTGGTGCTCACAGCCATTTCTGCTCCTTTTCTGGTCAGCTGCTTCATGTGCCAACCCCAAACCCTGCTTGCCTCTTTCCTGGCAAGAAGGAGAGGGCAGGACTCCAGGATGGTGCATGGAGCTTCCTTCCTGGTTGGCACAACTCCCAACAGACAACATACCTGCATGCCAACACGTGGGCATGCCTTAGTCCACATGGCATTCTTTCCCCCCCCTTACCTGTAGCATGCCCAGCCAGCTGAGAGATAGCTGGGGAGAGGAAGCGCAAGGCAAGGTCAAGTGAGCGGGCCGGCTGTCTGACTGCTGAGGGAAGAAGGCAGGAAGAGCAGGGCCCCTTGCCTTGATTTTCATGCACTGGAGAGGTGCAGCTGAGGGGTGGCTGGGGCCAGGCCCAGGCCCGGCTGGCTGTGGGCAGTTGAGGGACAGGAGAGCAAGGCACAGGGTGCAGGAAAGGAGCAACGCCCATCCACTCCTGCCCACCACCTGCCCCAGGAAGGATGCTGTGTGGAGGCACCAGACTAGAAAACGTGTTCTCGGTCTGCGGTGAGGTAATAAACATCCAAATGGCCACCCACTTGAGGCTTTCTTTCTTTCTTTCTTATTTTTACCCCGCCCTTTCCTCAAAAGACTCAGTGTAGCTTACAAATTTTATAATTTGTAATCCTAAACTCTGATTCTGCAGATAAAATGGCAGCACCCACTTCACAGTGAATATGGGCAATTTTGTTTGCATTGAAGTAAGTCACCCTGAAGGAGATATAAGGGCTTGCAAATATTCTACTTTCAAATAGTAATGCTCAGCAGATGGAGCTTGCGGGTTACATAGTATTACTACACTTCTCCAGCTAGCTGTTATTGCTTTAATTTCACTAATGGCAGAGTAAAATCCTCTCACACCCAGATTTGTAGCCAAAGAAAAATGTTTTCCTAACACATCAGTGAAATTTCTGCTTGGCTGGATGTCAACATGGGCTTGCATACCTGAGTAATGAAGCTTCTGGTAATGTGCAGTGCTGATTAGATATTTACTTCTTAGTTTACAAGCAATTATTATGCTAGCTTTGTAAATAATGGTCTCAGGATTCCAGCTATTTCTTTTTGAGATTGGCTCACAAATTCCTAGTGTAAGTGTCATCATTCAGCCAAGGAACACATTAACTTTCCTCAGTCAATACAAGGCCACTCTCTGAAGAGCCTGCTAGTAATAATGGACAAAGGAGTATTATGCAATGTTGGCTCTTACTTCTGCTACCCTAAGCAGAGGGAGGGGAAGTATGTCATGGGCTGCACTTGGGTGTGAGTGGCAGCGGAGGAAAATAAACATAAACAAGGCAGTAGCCCATGGTAACCCAGGCCAGGAGTCACCTATGGCTCAGAACGCATGGGCCAGCAGTGGTCAGCGATGCAGCCTGGGCGAAGGCCTGGCCACCCGGGTTAACCCAAGCTAATGGTCTCCCTCCCGTCTGTTAAGGCCCCACCCAGCCCCGTCGTGAGACAAGGTCAGAGGATTGGACCCAGAAAAGGACCCTCACCCTGACCACCAAACAGCTGGTGGGGGCCCCCAACAGAGCACTCCCGATCAGCTGTTTGGCACGCACATCCAGGCCAGGTGAGGGCACATGTCCAGGCCCCCATCAGCTGTTTTGCAACAGCATTTCCCATGGTCCCAATCCTGCTGCGCAGTGGGGGTCCGGCTGTCCTGTCCCATATGAACAGCTCTGTGTCCATAGAGGGACCTGTGACAGCAGCCCTTATGCCTGGATTACTGGGGGGGGGGGCTGCTCATGTGAACCACTCTCCCTGCTGCTGACCCAAGGAGTGACGGCTGCAGTGGTCCTCCCCAGGGAGGCTCAAGGAGCCAGCTTGCCACCAGCACATTTGTTTTCACCCAGTGTTATGCATGTGTGGCATGGACTGGGTCAGAGCTTTGAGAGTACATGATATGGCAGAGACAGGGCCCGGCAGTGAGCATGGTGCTGAAGGAGTCAACTGCTGCTGCTATTGCATCCCCATCCCATCCTGTGCCCATCCTGCAGGTATGGCACCCAGTTCTAGAGGAGTACTTTGGCTACCCTACTCTAACCGGTCCTAGTAATCTACAGATATGTGTCTTGTACAAACATTGCATCATTGTATCCTCTGCCTGCATTCACTATACCTCAGCGTACAGAGATGCTTTCAAACCAACCTGTCATCTAGTCATACTATTCATTATTATTATATTTATTATTTATTTTATTTTCAGTTTATACCCTGCTCTTGCAAAAGACTCAGAGAGGCTTACAAAAATAAAGAAAATATCATACAATAAAATCACAAAAGCCCACTGGAAAAAACAAAACAAAACAAAACCTGTTAAAATGTTGCCTAGGGACGTGTTGAATTATTTTATGGTTTTAATTAACTGTGTGTGTTTAGTGTAACATAAATAGGGTAGAGGTAGCCATGGGTTAAAGGGTCATGTTATTTGACAATATGTCAAGTAATGTGATAATTTTAGATTGAGTTCAGAATTGGGGAAGTTGATGAATTGACAAAAGGGATGAATACTGGGATGCTAAAATAGTGTGTTACAAATAATGGAAAGGTCAGAGACTGCAATATTTTCTATTTTCTAAGTGCCAGTTCCAAGCCCAATTATTAGTAGTCTAATACTGCACTCATGTGCACATCAAAATAAACATTCAAACAGGCAGCCATGCAGCCGTTTTGTGCAGGTTAAATGTACACTCACACTGCTGCAGGTTAAGCCTAACCCTCTGTGGATGGGTGCTATCAGCATTACAGACCCAGACTAATTTTCCAGAAGCGAGTCCGAGTCGTGCACTCAGGACTGTTAAAAGACTGCCGATTTCTAGCACCCATTCACCTCACTCATGCACAAGTTGTGCAGAAGGAGTCTATCAGCCTGAATTAATTCTGTTGGGAGAGGTAGTAGAATTAATGTGAGCTAACTGAACTATACAAAGGACATAGGTTCCTCCTATTTTAAAGCACAGAATTATCCTGTCAAGGCTTTGTGCACCTGACTTGAAAATCAAGGCTGTGCTCTCTGTGACCCTATCAGTGGAATAATGACAATCCAAAGTGGGGGAGAGGAGATAGCTCCATACAAGGGCGTAGTTTTATAATAGATGTAGCCACACTGGGACCCATGTGCCGGGGGTGGGGGAACACTAAGGTTGAAACGAGAATTAAGTTGATTCTTGTGAGAATCTCGCTTTTTTTTTTTTTTTTTTTTTAAAGGAACTGCGCATGCGAAAATGACCACTAGGCCATTTGGAACATGCCAACCTTTTCCAAATGGCGTTGGAAGCATCGTCACCATTTTGGAAAAGGGCTGCTTATGCACAGAATGGCCTGGCACATGCAGTTCTTTTTCTTATTTTTTTTCCCCGTTGTGGAGAAGAGAAGAGAGACATGGGGTGATTTTAGACGAGACGGGGCGGCATTCGCCCTGTTCCGGAATCACCCAAATGATTCCCTGCCAGGATCACTCTGGCACATTCAACAGACATGCTGGCTGATCCCGGTGGGGAATCGGGGAGGGGGCGGGGCCGCGTGCCGCAACGTGCGGCCGCACGGCCCCGCCCCCCCCACTCCCCTGCCGCCCGCCCTCTGGGGAGATGGGCGGGCGCCGCGGCCAATGCGGCCGCAGCGCCCGCCCGATTTGAACACGGCCCGGCATCCCGCCGGGGATTCCGGGCCGTGGTCGCCAGCCAGACGTGATGTTTTGTTGGTTCCCACTGGGGATATCTTTGACCACGCTTTTGGGGATTGTCCATCGGGGAGCCCCAGAAGTGTGGTTGAAACTGATCCCATTTGGGAATCGACTGTGGTGAACATCTGGCGGCTGCCTAACAGACATTCAGGGCGCTGTGGCCCCATGTGGGTATTGACCATGGTTCACTGTGATCTCGTCACATCTGAAAATACCCAGAGACAGACAAACACGGATGGGAAACTTGGCATGGGACACAGCACACACAGCTCCAGTGAGTAAATCAAGAGGAAAATAATCTCGACAAGAAAGTGTCAAGATTGGGACTTTTCTCTATTCTCATTGTGATGAAACGCGATTCTCATTGAGAAGCAAGAGAAAAACAAGATTGTGTTTCATTCCTAGCCCGCACTTATATAGAATGCATATGCACACTGGAGAGGAGTTTCCCCAGCAGGGAACCCATTCCATCTTCTGCACCAGGGCCCATTCCCACTTTGCTGTGCCACTGGCTCCATAACCACTTGAATCCCCGAAATTCTGTAGCTGTGTTTAAAAATCAGTGTTAAAAAACAAAACATTTGAAAAGAAGCCAGTTGGACACATTTCCCAAGACTATAGGAAGTCTGTAGCTGGGGGTGGGGGTGGGAGGTGGGGTGGTGGTCTCTTATTAGTGGAAACACTGCCAAAAGTAAGGGAGGAACTGTCCCCTTCTTCCTAAACCCAAGGGTGCTGGAAACATGCCCCCTCTGGCCCTCCCACCTGTTATACTGATGGTATCAGTCTCCTGCCAAGCAGACACAATGGGACTTACTTCCAGTGGGCTAACCTGCAAAGACAGACAAAGGATCGCAGAGGGGTCTCTTCTGCTGGTAGTTTTGGAAAGAGGAGTTCTAGGGAATGCTGAGTAAAGCTGACTGTGTGGTGAACTGTTTATTAGTTTTTCATTACCCTCTCTACTGGATCTCTCATTATATTTCTTGTCTCCATAAACAGTAGCTCTTTATAAAAGGACTCTGGCTTAAGAATGGTCTTTGCAAGATTGCATGTCCCAGAGCTGGTCATATTCAATCTCTGGAGAGGTGAAAGCAAAGCAGGTCTCCGTGCTCCTGTGGAGTCTGTATCTACGCCTGTGTCAATTTGGCCATAAGATCTAAGGTGGTTATGGATCCAAGAGTGAACTGAGACAACTTGCCATATATATCAGCCTGTAGAATCCATATCTAGTTTTTTTGAGTGTCAAATGTGAATCCTAAGATGTTCCTTAAGCTTTCCTGCATAATCACTGTCAGATTTGTGTTGTAAGGGTTGTGTGGTGAGGGGCGTCCAGGACATGGGTGAACATGGGGTTTGGGATGAAGGTGTTAGGATCAGGCCTGGGAGACAAGACAAGAGGGCATTGGCAAGGGCTACAGAAGAAGCAGGACTAGGAGCAAGGAACTGGAGACAAGGAGAAGAGAGGGTTGTTCCACTCAGCTTCCTGCTGCCACCAGTCAGCCTTCTGTCCCAGGAAAACGTGAGGCATGGCGGGGGCTGGAGACAGACAGGAGGAGTACGGCCTGGGCAGCAGAGAGGTCTCTTGAGTGGCTGGACCCACAGCAGGCTAAGGTGGTGTTGCAGGAGGGCTGGCTACCAGTTCAGGATCCCTAAAAGTGGGGGTTCAAAGCTGGGGCCTAGCACGTGCTGTTTTTTCCTTGTTTTGTAGCTGTATTTCTTTATTATCCAGGCACATAATAACGCCCGGATAGTTAAGGCATGTAGCAAATTCCATTAGAATGCAGGAACTTTCTATTACATATAAAATCAAGATGATTTATTCTATCATTGTAAAATGTTGCATGGAGAGTCTCTTGGATGAGGGGCTGAAGCTGTGAAACTTTCAGGCAAATCCAATGAAAAATGGCTACGGTATTATATAATAAGAATTATTGTTATTGTTATTGTTATTGTTATTGTTATTTATTTAACAATTTTTATTCTACCCTTCCTGCCAAAGCAGCTTGGGGCAGCTAACACTACATAAAAACAAAATTTATAAAAATACAATAAATAAATAAATAATAAAACCACAAAGATAATAATCCCAATAGGGGATGTTAAAACAAATAAACAAAAATGCTACAGACCTAGCCCTAGTCTTGGACCTGGGTATCTCAGGGACCACCTCGCCCTCCGTGACTCAGGACGACACCTTCGGTCCACCGGGGGCGCCTTCCTGGAGGTCCCCCGCGTAAAGTGGGGGGATACAATGGAGAGGACGTTCTCGGTGGCTGCGCCACGGCTATGGAACTCCCTCCCAGAGGAAGCACGGCTGGCCCCGAGTTGTTGGCCTTCCGTCGGGCCTGTAAGACATGGCTGTTCTCCCAGGCCTTTGGAGGTGGCGAGGGGAGAGTGGGTTAAATTGCTGTATGGGGGTTAAATTGCGGTGTTTAAAATTTATTAAATAATATTGGAATTTTTTAGATTTTAATGTGGTTTTATGTTGTTTTAGATTGTTTTTATATTTGTTGGGAGCCGCCTCAAGATGCCATCGGGTAGCCAAAGTGGGTGGTGTGGAGCTCTGGGAGATCCCCTAACCCCCGCTGTCCGTGTCCCCAACAGTGTCCTGGGAGGCCTCGGTGTCCTGAGGGGCAGGCGGTGGTGGGAGGAAGGGCAGAACCGGGGCTGGAGGAGCCCCCCTGGGTGGCTGCTCCCTCCGGAGGTCTACAGGGACCAGGGACTGGATGTGCAGTCCCAGTGGGTGTGCCAATGTCTGGGGCGTTGGTGGAGGTGGTGCGGGCACTGAGGGGCCTGGCATCTGGGCTGGGGTGGGCAGGCTGCCCGGTAGGGCGGCTGCCATCACGTACGCGCTCATGGTCCCTGTGTGCAGGAGCAGCAAGGTGCTGATGTCGTAGGAGAGGTACATCTTGGCCGAATGCTCCCTCACCATCCTGTCGATGGCCATTTCCAGCCGCCCAAATGCCTCCACCTGCCTGTTGTGCTCCCAGCACTCCCGCCTCTGTTCCAGTCGCACCTGTGCCTGAAGCCTCCAGTCCCTTGCCTCCACTTGCTGCACAGCCCTTTCTGTGGCTGCCTCCATCTGATCTATGGCTGCGAGGCTCGTGAACATTCGCTCTCCCTGCTTGGTGGTTGAGCAGACTATGTCTTTGCCTGCTCCTCCCTCCAATGCCATACCTGTGCCCGGTGCTCCCTCATCCATTGTGCCGGGGGCACGGGGCCGGCTTGCTGGGCCCCGTCGGGTATCCCTGTTGTGGAACACATTAGGGGTTGGTTAGGCACCCCAGTTGCCCACCCCCTATCTAGTGGCATGGCCGGGGGGTCCTGCCCCCCTCAGGTTGGTGGCCGGTGCCTTCCTCTGGCATTCCCTTGTGCCCAGGCCTCCCCTTCCCTGCACCATGTGCCCCGGGTCCCCCGCCCGGCTTCCCCCAGCGCCTTCCCCCCCACTTGTCAGTGTGCCTCACCTGGGACCTCTGGCTGTTCCCAAGACTGCTCTCTGCTGGCCTCCTCACCCGCCTGTCATAGGTGCCGGGGCATGCCATGCCCTGTGGGGATATGGGAGGGGTTGGGTGGGGGTGGGCTAGAAGTGTCCCCTGGCAGCCCCCCAGACTCCCTTCCCATGGTCTGGGGTGCCCGGGGTTGCTGGGGGCAGCCCCGTGCTTGGTGTGCCCCCCTTCCCCACCCCCTTGGTCCGTCCCCCCAGCCCATCTCCCCTCCTGCCCGCTTGCTTACCCTTGATGTCTGTCTCACCTCAATAATCCACCTTGTCCATGTTTGTGGGAACAGTTTCAGTTGGTGACCCCTACCGATGCGGAGGATGTTCTTAGGGCTGTTAGGGCTACCTGTTGTGAACTGGACCCTTGCCCATCCTGGCTGGTTATGCCTCCCTTAGGGAGATCAGGATGCCGAGCTGCCTTAAAGAGGCGGTGGTGCGACCCCTGCTCAAGAAGTCATCACTTGACGTTGACTCCCTTGCCAGTTATCAGCCGGTCTCTAACCTCCCCTTTTTGGGGAAGGTTATTGAGCGGGTGGTGGCTTGGAAGTTGCAGGAGCATCTGGATTATGTCAGTTTTCTTGATTCCTCGCAGTCAGGATTTCTCCCGGGTTGTGGCACTGAGACTGCGCTTGTGGCATTGGTCGACGATCTACACCAGGAATTAGATCTGGGCCGTTCGGCCCTGATGATTCTATTAGATCTGTTGGCTGATTTTGATACCGTTGATCATGAGATGTTGGTGACGCGTCTGCAGGACCAGGCGGGGGTAGGCGGTATGGTTCTTGACTGGTTCCGCTCCTTCCTGGCCTGAAGAACTCAGATAGCGAGTGGTGCTCGGGGATCGTGTTTCATCATACCGAGACCTCTCGTGTGGAGTCCCGCAAGGTTCTGTTTTGTCCCCTCTCCTTTTTAATGTGTATATGCAGCCACTCCGCAAGGTGGTCAGGAGGCTTGGCGTGCGGTGTCATCAATATGCGGATGACACCAAGCTTTACCTCTCTTTTTCATCAGACCCAGGCCCAGCAGTCTTAATGCTTACTGGGTATCTGGCAGCTGTGGGGGATTGGATGAGGGCTAATCGACTAAAGATGAATCCCGAGAAGATGGAGGTGATGCTGGTAGGGAAGGTGGCGGGGGTGACGGCCCCCATCATTGATGCGGTCTGCCCCCCACTGGTTCCCCAGATAGAGTCTGGGGGTGCTCCTTGACTTACAGCTCCGCTTGGATGCTCAGGTGGAGTCTGTGGCAAGGAGTGCCTTTTGCCAGTTACATATGGTGCTTCGGCTTCGGCTGTATGTCTCGGACTTTGACCTGGCCACTGTCATCCATGCTTTCATCATCTCTAGGCTTGACTACTGTAATGCACTCTATCTGGGGCTACCTATGGTGATGGTTCAGAGACTGCAGCTGGTGCAGAATGCGGTGGCCTGTCTCCTGGTGGTGGTGGACCTCCGGGAATATATTATACCGGTTCTTCGGGCTCTGCACTGGCTGCCTATAGTCTTCCGGGCCCAATTCAAGGTGTTGGTGCTTGCCTATAAAGCCCTAAATGCCCTGGTCTGACCTATTTGCAGGACCACCTCACCCCCTGGGTCCCTCGACCCCTGCGGTCATCGGGGGGTGCTCTCCTCAAGGTCCCCCAAGTCTGTCAGGTGGCCACAATGGGGAGGGCCTTCTTGGTGACTGCTCCACGGCTGTGGAACTCCCTGCCTGTGGAGGTCTATTTGGCCCCAGATCTCCCCTCATTTTGATGCCGTTGTAAGATGTGGCTGTTCTGCCTGGCTTTCGATGGGGAGGATGGGGAGGGTGGGGGGAATGGATTAGGGTGGTGGGTGGTTAGGGATATTTTTTAATTCCTCCCTGTTATGTTTGTTTTAAAATTGTTTTTATTGTTATTATAGTTATTGTTGTAAGCCGCCCAGAGCTGCCTGTGGCAGGATGGATGGGATAGAAAATTTAAAAAATAAATAAAATAAATAAAATAAATAAATAAAACAGCTTCACAGTTTTGTAACCCGGTAGCCAGAGTAGTCTTCCCTAATATAACCCTGTAGCCAGAGTAGTCTTCATGGCCTTATTGCATCCTCTCTGCTTTCTTTTAACAATAGACTTCAGAACTTCAACCCAAACTTAGCTTTGCATCAATTCTTGCAGTCTCAAGTGACAGGATTAACCTTAAAAAAACAACCCAACAACAACAAAAGTTCTGTCCTAAAAAGCCCAACATTGTCAAACGTGAACACACCTAAATAAAAGAGTGCTGATTTCTAGGACCTATGGGTACTTAGGTAACTGAAAACCATTAGCGTATAAACATTTGCACTGAATAATTGGACCAAATTATTTTACTATATTTAGACACATTTCCTGGCTTATGTTTGAGTGTTATTGTGCTAATTGTGTGTTAATACCCAAAGTGAAGCACCTGGGCCCAGGGTATCCCTCCATGTTTCTTTGTTAAAGTGCTTGTCGGTAGTGGTCTCTGAGGTCCCTATTTCTAGGGTTGTGAAATCCCTGGGTGGGAGTCCTTAATTTGCCCCTTCATTTGGCAATGATTCCCCAGGGTGTAGGCACCAAAACGCCAAATACCTAGGTTACTTAGGATTCTCCCCTCCCCCATCCCTGGAGAGGGTCCCAAACAAGAAAAGAAAAGTAACCCAAGTCCAGGGTCCCTAAAGCCCCTCTGCCAGGGAAGCAGGAACAACCCCAAGTGGGAGCCTGTTCTGAGCCCTGTGCCACATAGAGGGAGATGAGGGGAGGGGTGGGGTTACATCAGTGGGACAAATCTTAAAACTGTTAACTGCTAATAGCATGAAATGTGTATGTGGTGGACTTGAGATTCATCAGTATGTACAAGGGATGGTGCGCTGCTGGAGGAAATTGGAGTTTGAATCTGTTTTTGGTTTGGATCCCGCAATTTCCAGATTTAAATACAGATCTGTATTATGGATCTGCATTTAAATAAATGAAAAATGTTTAAATAAAATAATAATGAATAATTAATAATGATAAATAAACCTGTACATGTGAAAAATGGTCACCAGACCATTCTGTGCAAGCACACCCTTTCTCAAAATGGCAGCGGCAACGTTGCTGCCATTTTGAAAAAGTGAAGCCGGTCTGTGCATGTACAAAATAGCCTCTGTGCATGTGCAGACGGACTGCCTTTTTCCAAAATGGCAGGTATGCTGCTGCCATGATTTTGGGAAAAGGCATGCATGCACAGAATGGTTTGGTGGCCATTCTGCGCATGTGCAGTAATATTTATTTATTTATTTATTTATTTAATTCTATCGATACAAACTGAACTGCAATAGAGGCATTGCCATTCGGTCCGGATTGATCCGTAACAGCCTATTTCGAGCAGCTATGGATCAAATCCAAATCCAAATGCCACCCCCCTAGTATGTACAAATGTGCACGCACTTCAGAGCATGCATGTGTGGGTGTATTGTGTGTGTGTATATCTTCCACTACATTGCTTTACTTTAACAGGCAACTTTACATATACACGTAGACTAAGTTATTATTAACATAACACATATATCTAATACGATGCATTGTATTTCCCTAATAAGATGATCCCCTTTTATGTACTTGAGTGATACAAAATTCAGGTGAAAATTAGTAAAAACTGCATAACATTCTCACTGAGAATCAAGCTTCTTGAGCCCCAATCTTGACAATTTCTCATTGAGATTTTTTTTTTTCTTGCTTTAAATAGCAAGAAAAAAGAACTGCACATGTGAAAATGGCCACTAGGGCAGTTCTGTGCATGCCCAGCCTTATTCAAAATGGCATCAGCAGCATCACTACCATTTTGGAAAAGGGCAGCCATTCTGTGCAAGAGCACTGTGATCATTTTGCACATGTACAGATAGGCTGTCCCTTTTGCAAAAGGTTGCACACATGAGCAGAATGGCCTGGTTGCCGTTTTGCACATGCATAGTTTTGCTTTTGTTAAAGCAAGGTTCTCGCAGGAATCTCAAACCATTAGTAAGGTCCTGGCGAGATCTCACTAATGATTCTCGCAAGATTCTCACAAGAATCAAACTGATGCTCATTCAGCACTAGTTTAAACTGAAAACAAAGAGGCTTAATGATAGTGTACTTAAGAACGTAAACACTCTGACTTCTGACAGTACAAGTAAAAGGCTGTTTTCTCAAAGCCACAACAGACATGAAGCATACACAAAAATATTCTGCATAGCAGAGAAGGCCACACACAAAGTTCTGGGAATTGTATTTTTGATTCACATTCCTCTTCTCCCATAAAACCCAAGGTAGACTATGGCTGTTTTCACATAAAATACCAAGGGTCATCCACCTCTTGATAGTAGGACTTTGGGAATAGCGTGGGAGATTTAGACAAGGTCCCCCTTTTATATGTATAATGAATAACAAATTTCCCAGAATAAAATTGAAATATTAACAAAACCCTTACATTTCTGCGTTCTACAGGAAATTCCCTGGCAACCATCAAAGCTTGCTGCTTATAACACCAACCAAAGAACTTGCCACGGGAGACTTGACTGCTGAAAAGTACCTTCTGAAGCTTGGCATTTGAGTCTTCTTAGAGCTGCTAAGCAAGCACACTCTGTGGGTGGTCAGAGCCAATTGTTACTGTAGTGGAGCAGACAATCAATGCCAAAGAGGGGGAAAAAAAAGAAGAGTGCGTGGTAGATATCTACCACATCTAACTTGACTGCATACTGAACCACTGTTTACACCAGTCATTATATCTAGATACACATATCAGCAGACCCTCCACTGGTATAAATGGTCTCTCTCCATTGCTTCCAATGCAGCTAGACTTTGGCTCTCAACATACAATGTTCAATTCAGTGAGGCAGAAGTGCAATATGCGTTGCTCCTTAACGGACACTGCAAGAATGGGTCAACTCAACTATGATCTTTATAAATATTACATACACCAATTTTTAGTTATATTTAGTTATATTTAGTTATATAGTTGCCCACAATTGTTTGTTTTGTCATGCCTGAGATTTATCTTCAAGCTTTTCAGTGCTAGAGCCAAGCCTTTTGTTTTGTGAGATGCAAAATAGATCTATGGGGTGAGTAAACTCTAGTCTTGGGACAAATCTAGCTCCCAGCTGTTTTTATATGGCCACTTTCCAATTCCTGGATCCGGTCCTTATCTTCAAGCCCTGAAAGAGCAAGCTCAGAGAAAGGGAGAGAGGATGAGAGAGCATGCACTCAAGGATAGGGAATGGATCCATGGCAACCTCAAGCATCCCCTTTATTTGCCCCCCTGAACTTATATGAAATTTCAAAGTAGTTCATGTGAAGGAAAAGTAGGGATGGGTGAACGCGGTTCGGAAGTTCGGAGTTCGGCCCAAACTCGGCCTGTTCGGACGACCGAACTCGAACCCGAATCTGAACGCGAACATACTGAACAAACCGAACACCTAAAGGCGAAATGACCGAACAGTTCGGTCAGTTCAGATCACATTTGGGTGAGTTCGGGTGGCAAAAAAAGGTTCACTGGAAGGTCAAACATGACAGGGAGGTGTCAGTCACTGAGGAGTAGAATTCCAGGCACCAGGGGTGGAGAGGCTTGCAAGAAACGAAACTAATTATCTGCCTCCCCCCTTCCCAACACTGTTCCTGAACAGCAGGCGTTGAGTAGGATTTTTAGATTGCTTGAAGTTTCATTTCAGTTTTGTACTGAAATGAAACTTAAACCATAAACTGAAACCTTGTGTTATGCATTTCACTGTACAGACTCATTGAGTATGTATGTATTTCACTACAGACTCCTCTTCTGTTTGTGATTCCCCCCCATCCCATATATATGGGATGTATATATATNGATAGATAGATAGATAGATAGATAGATAGATAGATAGATAGATAGATAGATAGTAGTAGGAGTTAGCTTAGTGATAGAGATAGCGTTAGTGATTTAGTTTTAGTGTTTGTAGGAGTAGGTCTGTGTACTTATTAGATAATCCATTTAGTTCACAGCATCTAGAATAGTTAATAGCAGTTAGATTTAGTGTAGATAGATAGATATAATATTAGATTTTAAAAAAAAAAAACCCCATATAAAAACAAAAAACCAAATAAAAAACAAAAGAAAACCATATAAAACCCAATAAAAAACCAAAAAACCATATAAAAAACAAAAGAACACCCATAACAACATTTCCCGAACGGCCGAACCGAACAGCCGAACAGCCTAACTGAACCGCCGAACCGAACAGCCGAACCCGAACTTGGCGAACTAGCCGAACTGCCGAACCGAACGGCCAAACCAAACGCAGTCGAACCGAACGGCCGAACCCGAACCGCAATCTGTTCACCCATCCCTAAGGAAAAAGTTCCTTTCCATAAGTCTATGATAAATAAATAAAATAATAACAATAATAAAATAAAATAATAATAATAATAATAATAATAATAATAATGTTTTAAAATGCATCCTGATTTGCTAGCCAGCTGGACTATCATACAACTCCAGTTATCAATATGCTTCACTTGAGCCTGACCCAGTACCATTCCCCACTTTGTAAACTCTCTACTTGTTCCTTAAGCTGTGTGTGCTTTCTCCCCATAGCAGTGCACACACACAACTGCTGATTTCCTGCATTTGAATAACCTGCCCTTGCATCATGTGGCAGAGATCAAAAGTAACTAAGGAAGTTGGGGTCTGGTACCACCAGCTTCAAACAACATCCTGAATATGGGTTTGTGCCACTACCCACTGTAGAAGAGAATTGTGAGATTGATCTCTTTTTATCTACCAGTCCATACTTAAAACTCACCAGCCCCAGAAGAATAGGCACAGTGGGGGGATACACTTAAGTCATACTTGCATAACTTGCAATTCTGCTGAAGTCAAAGAATTATGTTTTACCCAGCCCCCATGTCTAACACAGGTGTTGCTTCTTGTATTAGATAAGTTGAATTCTGTACTCTAATAACTCAAAATTTCCAGATATATTGGTGTATACAAGCCCAGTAAAAAATATCAGCACCGTTGAATGAATTAATGGTTTCTTTGCAGCATATGGTTAAAATGCTGTAGTGTAAACTAGGACTGTGTGTTTGGGTTCTAAGTAAACCCAAATATACTTGGAAAATGTGGTATTCATGGTCCTGAACTGGAGCCAGAATACTTCACCATGATACTACACCATGCTGCCTCCCCACTCCCAGGATCACACTCGGGGCCAGAAGCTTGCTGCTGCAAGTGATATTTGCCATTTCTGGCCCCTGGCAGTGACTCAGAGGTTGGGGGCGGGGGGTGGCGGGAGCAGCAGTACACCCCAAAGCTGTGGGCCAGAAGTGGCACACACTGTTTGCAGCATCAATTGGGGGGCGGGGGCATTGCTTTCGGCCCCTGGCAGCTACAGCCTGTCTGTCTGCCTGGGACAAAGTGGGCTAGCATGTCTGTGAAGGCATGGCACACCCACCCCACATCTGGGGCTGCCATGGCTGTGCCTCATTGGCTGCCATGGTGGGGTGGGGTGCTGGGAGTGCAGGCGGAACTGCCTGCCCATATTTTCAGGCTGTGGTAGCAGCCTAAAAGTTAAATGCACAACCACTCTCCATTATAAACGGGGGATTGCTGAAGCCCTGATTTTGAGGAAACCGTTTGAGCCGTATTGCTGAACATTTTTCCAAGCTGTGAGGACCATCATATGCACAAAGTTTGAAGAAGATCCATCAGGAAAATAAAATGTTATGACTATTTAAAAGTTAATTGGTTGTGGTCAAAATGCACATGTCCTCACGATTTTAAATCATCAATATCTCCTCCCCCTGGATGAGTTGAGCCCCCAAACATCACAGGCTTGGAGCATTAGATCAATAACAACTGCTTCTGTAATATGATAGTGATTGGTGCAGCCAAAAACGAGTTATTAAGGATTAACAAATCGGTTCCCCTGGCTCGCACATGCGCAGTTTAACAGCTGCTGACCGGCAAAACACCACAGGATTCTGCTGGCTCGCACATGCGCAGTTGAGCAACTGCTGGCCAGCAAAACACAGCATAAGGAAAGTGACATGACTCTATAATTTTTAGAATCACGTAACTATCAGAAGTCACCTCTGTAACACAGACTTTAAGCTCTAGTCAGTTTCATGTCAGTTACACAGCGCCCCGCTTCCCCGGCTCCTGGAAAGGGGAGAGGAGTGGAGCCGAGAGCGGAAGTGGGGTGCTGTGTAACTAACACGACACTCACTAGGCACTCCTCCTCCCATCCCTCGCTGTCTTCAGCTTGGGTCTGAACCAGTTAAAGTTACACAAAGCCTCCTGGCTTTGCTGCCGATCACAGAAGGATACCTGGAAAAGTGAACTCCGTATTCTCCGCATGATCTGTGGCAAAGCCTGGTGGCTTTGTGTAACTTTAACTGGTTCAGACCCAAGCTGAATACAGTAGACCTTGTAAACTAGTGTAATAACACTTCATTACAAAGGCAGTGGGAGGAGGGAAGAAAGGGAAGCATCCATACTACTTCCTTAGGATCCGCGGGCTAAAACGCGTCCACTCTAATCCATTCCCCTATCAGGGACGTGGAATATGCATAGAAATGCATTCCCCTATCGGGGTCTCTCACACACACACACACACGCACGCACGCAGGCACGCACACACACACACACACACACACACCCTTTTTTTTGCACCTCAGAGGGTAGACACAACTCATAAATGACCCTGGAAAGGAAAGTGCAAGAAATGAGGGGACCTGCCCTACTACAGCCCTCTTTACAGCCAAAAAGAGAGTTTCCCTGTGCTCCTCCCTACAAAAAGCTAGACGGGAGAAGGAAACCCTGCGCTGTAGTCATCACAGAGTAACCTGCTCTGCTTTACCTGAGGCACCTGGTGTGCAAATAGCCTGGGCACTCCCCGTGCTCTCAATCCCAGGAGCAGGTCTGCTGCAGGCTCACTCTGCCCGAGCAGGGAAATCGCAAGAACAAGAGAAGGTTCCAAACTCTAACTCTTGAACATTCAGACCGGCCAAGTTCGGTCTCCATCCCCCACTCCAAAGAGTCCAGCTCAAGGGGCTGTCTTCCCCAGGAGAGACTGGACAGCCCCGGACGACTGAGCTGCAGCCTTGATTGTTTGGCGCAGGGATCCTGGCAGGTTGCTAAGGGAGTTGTTTGGTGTGAATACTTTCATCCAGCCCCTCGCTGGTGACAGAGGTGCTTGGTTGCGCATGCTTCCTGGTGCGGCCAGGGAAAGCTCACTCAGTAGCAATACAGCCCCCACACCTCTTCCAGCAGCGTTTTGAGACTGGGAGAGGCCTCCCTGGGTGACTGGACAGTTGGTAACCAATGTGAGTGATAGCAAGTGCATCAGTGCCATATGCAACCAAAATGCACAGTTTAACAGCTGCTGACCGGCAAAACACCGTAGGGTTCTGCTGACTCGCACATGCGCAGTTGAGCAACTGCTGGCCGGCAAAACACAGCATAAGGAAAGTTACATGACTCATACAGCCCCGGTGCTGCCCCCTACACCAGAGTGCATATTAGAAAGGACGACTGCTGAACATAGTCTTATCTATAACATGCCCCACTTGTCACGACATCCTAACGTAGTACCAGTTGCCACTGGCTCTGCTAACGTATTAGGTAGGACTTCTGTAATGCAAACTGTAGAAAAACCCAGCACCCTGAGAAAGGAAGCCCAATAGCATCCCCGTTAGCCTGACCCGTGCTGCCTGTGCAACACACAGTCACCCTTTTAACTCCAGCTCTGAAGGGAACCTGAAATTACCTCCGCCCCCACTCCCTCTTTGGGTGATTTCAGACATTACGAGATCACGCTCAACCACAGTGAATCACGGTCAATTCCACGGCGGGGCCAAAGAGCCCTGCATGTCTGTTCGGAGGCCGCCAGATGTTCACCATAGACAATACCCACATGGGGTCAAAATCAACCATGCTTCCGGAGCTCCCAGCGGGACAATCTCCGAAAGTGTGGTCAAAGAGATTCCCAACGGGAAACAACAAAATGTAATGTCTGAATGGCAACCACCGTCCAGAACAAAAGAAAATGATTCCCAGCCGGGGACAAAGCACGCAGCGTCGCTGCCAGGCAACCAGCAATAACACAGACTGGGGAGGGAGATTTAAAGGGCACACAACAGTAGTCGGGATGCACCGCCCTGGCGCCTTCTGGGTGCTTTGACCACGGCCCGGCCTGGGATTGGCGTAATGTCTGTTGCGCTGCCCTGGACTGTGGTCTGTGGTCCAATTCCCTGCCATGGTCCCGGTCCCGTCATGTCTGTTCAGGGCTTTCCTTGACCACGGGGGGTGGTTGATATGTTCACCCCTGCCGTGAATCTACTGTGGTGAATCGAGACTGCGTAATGTCTGAAATCACCCTTTGTCTTCTCTGTGGGGGGATGGCAAGTAAAACAACCCCCACAACAATCCCACCAAGCTCTCGCCAGCTCTGAACATCCCCTTTGCTCTTGGTGAGGCTCATTGTCATGCTAGGCTCGCTTCCCTCTCCTTGCTGCCTGTCTATGCAGGGGGAATCAGTGTGGGGAAGTGAGTGAACCACAAGACAAAGCCTGTACAGCTGTATTTGAGTTTCCCCAGCGCTGTCAGACGTGCTCCTGTCTCCTTATTATTGTTGCTGCTCCTGTTGTTATTATTCTACCCCCTGTGAACACAGGCGTTTGGCTGCAGACAGGTATAGCTCCACTCCGCAGATTCCTCTGTGGGTAACTTCATATATCCATAACTTAAAAGTTACACAACTTTTAAGTTAAAAGTTCTGTTAAAAGTACAGTTTAAAAAAACGTTAAATGCACAAGAGTTTTTAAAACTAAAAACTTACCTCTTCAAAAACAGCACAAAATCATTTTGACTCTAGCTTAAAATCCAAAACAAATACAAATTCAGTACAATTACAATTCAAAAAACCTTCCACATTACAACAAAATATAAACGCCAAAAAACATGTAAATTATTTCAGAATTTGACCAATATTTAATATTTTAGCCTCATCAACATAAATGTAATATATGTACTTAATTCCTTACCATACATACTTTTATTCATTTCTAAAAAACTGCATTGTGTACAACGAATTCTATAATGTTATCTACACTGATATTGTTAACAGTTTATTGTATGGCGCGTATACAATTTTTATACATGTAAAGGAAAGAGTTAATGCACTGTGAAAAAATTGTTCGTTGTCGAATTATGATAATAAATTAAAGTTTAATAATGAAAAATGTGAAAGTTTAGTTATTGATAAAAATGAATAATCTCGGAGCTTACCCAGTGCCTGGCAGCTGTGGGGGACTGGATGAGGGTGAGTTATCTGAAGCTGAATCCTGGCAAGACGGAAGTGATGTTGGTGGGTAGGACTGGGGGGGGGGGTGGCTCCCATCATTGATAAGGTTTGCCCCCCTTTAGCCACACAGGTCTGTAGTCTGGGGGTGCTCCTCAACCCACAGCTCCGCCTGGATCTCCAGGTGGAGGCTGTGGCGAAGGGAGCATTTCGCCAATTACATCTGGTACGATGGCTGTGGCTGTATGTTTTGGACTCGGATCTGGCCATCATCATCCATGCCTTTATTACCTCTCGATTAGACTACTGTAATGCACGCTACATGGGGCTGACCTTGGGGACGGCCCGGGGGTTGCAGCTGGTGCAGAATGCGGCGGCCCGTCTCTTAATGGGGATGGGTCGCTGCACCACATTACACCAATGCTCCGTTCTCTGCATTGGCTGCCTATTATCTTCCAGGCCCAATTCAAGGTGTTGGTAATGACCTACAAAGCCCTAAATGGCCTAGGCCGGGTTTACTTGCGGGACCGCCTTAGGCCCCAGATCGTATTGTGGCCCCTGCTGTTGGTCAGGGACACCCGACTTGAAGTTCCCTGGGTTTCCCAGGTGGCAATGATGGGAAGGACGTGCTCAGTGGCTGCTCCTAGGCTGTGGAATTCCCTCCCAATGGAGGCTTGCTTGGCCCCGGACCGCCCCTCTTTCTGAAGACAGTATAAGACCTGACTGTTCTGCTGGGCCTTTGAAGAGGGAGATGGGTAGGGTGGGTTGCGGGGGGAGGAGGGTTCTGCCCTTTGTATACTTTTAGCATTTTAATGAATTTTAAATTGCATATTGTGTTTATTTTATTGTTATTATTATTATTGTATATTTTGTAAGCTGTCCCGAGCTGCTCTGTGAGCAGGAGGGTGAGGGGGTAAAAGAATAATGAAATAAATAGAAAATAATAAAAATAAAAAATAAATAAATCTTCAGGAAGGTAATTAATGATAGTTCTGCAAAGCTGTATGGTTTGGAGAGAGGCAGGAGAGCTAGGTTCCATTTTAGGTCCTTGGCCATGAGGAAAATTGATAATTTCCCTGCACTACAGTCTTCAAAAGCAAATTCAATACTGCTTATCTTCCTCGAAAAGGTGTTGCAAAGAATGATTCCTGAATAGCCCTAAACTGCTGAGACATATAGATGGAAGTCACTACAGAAGAATATTATTGCTATTTTACTTTAGTGAACTGACAAGGTTCTCTTTCCAAAAAAATACTCCACCATATTTGGATGTCTGCTGTGTGTGTCAGATTCATCACCTTAACTTCCTTCCCTATCTCTCAAATACCCCACCAAAACTAGGGATGGGCGAACGCGGTTTGGAAGTTCAGAGTTCGGACCGAACTCTGTCTGTTCGGTTGAATGAACCCAACTTCCGAACCGAACTTGAATGTCAAACCGAACTGAACCGAATTTCTGAACTCAGTTCTGTTCGCCCATCCCTAGTGGCAACACACACCAAAAAAACTGGTTTCGAATGGCCGAACTAGGTTCGGAAGTTTGGAATTTGACCAAACTCGGTCTGTTCGGTCGACCAAACCGAACTTCCGAACTGAACTCGAATTTCAAACCGAACCGAATTTCCAAACTCAAATTTCAAACTGAACCGAACTGAACTGAACTTCCGAACTCCGTTCTGTTCGCCCATCCCTAACCAAAACCACATGTCATTTCAGATGTAATCTTATTTCTATCACATGCATGTGTGCCATCTCACAACAGAAAGGGGTAATGCGCTCTACATGGGGCTACCCATGGTGACGGTTCAGAGACTGCAGCTAGTACACATGTGGTGGCCCGTCTCCTGGGGGTGGGCCACTGTGAGCACATTACACCGGTGTTCCAGGCTCTGCACTGGCTGCCTATAGTCTTCCAGGCCCAATTCAAGGTGTTGATGCTGACCTATAAAGCCCTACATGGCTTTGGCCCCACCTATCTTTTGGACCGCCTCACCCCCTGCATTCTGGATCGGCCCCTGTGGTCCGCCAGTAGTGCTCTTCTTGAAGTCCCCTGAGTTGTTCAGGGGGCGACTATGGAGAGGGCATTCTCAGTGGCTGCCCCTCGGCTATGGAACTTCCTTTCGGTCGAGGCCCGGGTGGCTCCAGACCTCCCCTCTTTCCATCGTCAATGTAAGACTTGGTCATTCCGCGAGGCTTTCGGTGAGGGAGATGGGTGAAGGGGGGTTTGGGGGCGGGGTTGATTTGGTTTTTTTTACATCCCCCATTAAGGTTGTGTTTGTTTTATATGTATGTCATGCGTAAATATGGCAAGATTCGAAAAGGCCAGTTATATTTAGCCTTTATGGACCTGACAAAAGCGTTCGACAGTGTTCCAAGGATAAAACTTTGGAACAAACTGAGGAAATTAGGTGTGGAGAGTAGATTGCTCACTTTAATATCTCAACTATATTCCAATAATGAGGCAAGGATTAAAATCGGGAGGGGAATAGTCACAGGAACATTAATCACAGTTAAGAGAGGGGTTCGACAGGGGTGTGTCTTGGCCCCTCTCTTATTTAACCTGTATATGTCAGATTTGGGCAATTATATTAACCCTGAGGAAATACATGCGGCTAAGATAGGTAAGATCTTCGTTAGCTTTGTTCAATATGCAGACGACCTGGTTTTCCTTGCGCAATCAGAAAAAGGCATGAGAAGGGCGATGGAAGCCTTTGGACAATTCTGTCTTGATAATGGCTTGGAGGTTAATGCCGCCAAGTCTAAAATCTTGATAGTAGGGAAGAAAGCTCGCTCTCCGGACTGGGTTACTACTCTGGGCAGGATAGCTGTTGTCTCCTCATTTAATTATTTAGGAGTCACTCTGTCTAACCGGGGGTCTTGGAATTTACATCTACAAACTAGAGCAACTAAGGCAAAAACGGCAGCTAGAGCACTGATTAAAGCTATGTGTTTGTCTAAGGGGGTCCCTCTATCAACCTTCCTCACAGTGTATAAAGCCAAAATTCCAGGAATTCTGAGTTTTGGAATGGAATTGGTCCCTTTCCCTAACATTTTGGCCCTGGAACGGGTACAAAATATGTTTCTAAGAAAATCAATGAGGGTTGGACCTAGTGTCCCGGGGGCTATTGTAAGAGCTGAGACAGGTACCCCTTCAATACAGGCCTTGGTAAGAATGGCTGTAGTACGCTATTGGGTGAGGTTATTACAACAAGAAGAGGGAGCTCTGACTTTGGGATGCCTTAAGGAAATGTTGGAATATCTAGGCCCTAGGAATTATCCTTGGATGGTTTCTTTAGGACGGTTGATTAGTATGTTGGGATTTTCATTCAGTTATTTCCAAGGAAAAAATTGCTCTGAAATCAAGTCTGAAGTATGTGGGAGGATTAGAGATTTGGCCCAACAAGAGGATATGAGTATTGTTAATTCATGGAAAGTAGCCCCGAGGTTGGGTCAGATCAAACAGATTTTTTCTTATGAACCTTACTTAGATCTACTCATACATCCAAGTTTGCGGCGAGCTTACAGCTATCTGCGTTTCCAGCTAGTACCAACAGCAGTCACTAAGGGTAGATTGCAAAATATACCCTTTACTCAGAGGAGGTGTGAGTGCTTTATGGGGGAAATTGGGGACATTGAGCACTTGATATTGAGGTGCCCCCTTTATGAGGATTTACGGGAAGCTTGGCTGGCCCCCTTGATGAAAGATGGAGCCCCGCTGGATGAAGAAAGGGTTTACTTATATTTGCTAACACTCTCTCAGGAAGAGGCAATAAAGGCTCTGGCATCTTTTGTCTTACTGGTCATGAAGAGAGAATAATCAGTAGACAACCATAGTGATTTCTTATAAATGCTAAGTTGGTAAATTTAATAAATAGAGGATTAAACGAAGGATTGACTGATGCCATTGGTTGATAGTTGAAGTAATTGGTATATAATGATATAGACAGATTACGGTATTTGATGTTGTATTATTCATATGTATGCTTCTTGGATGGCAAAGGTGAAAGCCAGCCATAATAAAATTGAATTGAAATTATATGTATGTTATTTTTTATATTTATACTGTTTTAAACTTTTTATTGTAAGTCGCCCCGAGCTGCCTTGGGCAGGAGGGGCAGGGTAGAAGTTATTAAAATAAATAAATAAAATAAACCCCTTCTCTTAATTCCACCTCTGGCTCTTTGCTTGTATTTCATCACCTCCTCCCCATTGTTCTCTCATCATCACTTCACCCACTTTCAATGCTTCCCCATCATGTTATTCCACCTCATCCTCTCCAGTTTAAATAATTCCTTCTGGCTCTCTGCTCATCAGTCCATTATCCTCTCATTATCAGTTCACTCCATTCCTTGTCATTCTAGCTGTTCCACATAGCCTCCTCTTTGTCAATCCACTCAATCACTTGTCCTTCTATCTAGTCTTCCTTTGTCATTCCACCTGCTCCCAATGGCCCTTTCTCATTCCCCCTTATCTCATCTCATTCCAACCATTACCCCTGGGGAACCATTTACTTCTCCAATTACTGTTTAATATACTATTGGATTTATTTGATGTGCAACTTCATTTAGGAGTTTCTGCACAAACTCCTGATTTTTACCTACAAGGCTCTTCATGGCCTTGCTCCCTTTTATCTCTCAGCACTCATTTCCTGCTACACTCCTGTCCGGGAGCTCCACTCCTCCTCTGTGCCACCCTTGCCTGCTCACAGCTCTCCTGCTCCTCAAAATGCATCTGCCCCAGTTCTCCTGGCAGCCCCCCATGCCTGGAACTCCCTCCCTAAACACATTTGCGTGGCTTCCTCCCCTCCAAATCTTCAAATCCCTCCTCAAAACCCACCTCGTCCATCAAGCTTTCCTTGGCTCCTCATTCCCCTCACCCCCTTGCTGACATCCTGAATCATTGTATCTTGTGTAACATTAAATGAGTAACTACACCTTTGTAACTAAGCCAAGCACATACACCTGAGACCTCACGAGTTCATGTATATATCCTTGTCTCTTCCTCTGTTTCCCCCAACCTTTGTCTCTCCCCGCCCCTTGTTTCTCTTAGATTGTAAGTCTGCTGGGGCATGGACCATGTCTCTTTCTTATAATTGTAAAGTGGCAGGTACATTGATGGTGCTGTATAAATGCTTAATAATAACAATAATAATAATAATAATAATAATAATAATAATACCTCCCTGATTTATGCTGGAAACTAAAAGGTCCTTCTACATCTTGGAGCCAATGTACTTTAGATGATATCTTTTATTAGACCAACTTTTGTTGTGAAAATATACAAGCTTTTGGGATACACAGGGCCCTTCCATGACCCCAAAACATGCATGCTGTCACCAACAGAAATTAGTCCAATAAAAGATCTCATTTAAGCTGCTTCTTCTCAATCTTTAACAGGTAGGACCAACACAGCAAACAAACTTTTGCTGTACTTCTAGCCCTGTTATTCAGTGTGTCTGTTAAAATTCACTCAACAAAGAGTGTTACTTTCCCCAATTTTAGAACAACTTTTAAACATAATTTTAGAAACAGGAAACCTTGGCTTCAGTTTCCAGTGAAGAAAAAAGATATCTTAACAAGCTGAATGGAAAAATGCAGAGACCAATTCTAATTAATATCCTACCCTGTATTACCATGTTCTTTTGAAAACCTTGAGTTATGACGAATTCCTTATGAGTCCTCTGCTGCAGAAGTGTCAGAAACTATTGAGATTTGATGCATTCTCAAGGCATTGCAATTAGGTATGCTACCGAAACCTCCTTTGGCATAACTAATAGAGCATGTCTGCTGGCCTTCATTGGAAAAGAAAATCATTTGCAAACCAATCTCGGAGGATAAGCAGCCTAAAGCGGCTGTCATATTATATTACAGGGAGTCTTTGTGCTATGGTTAACTATATAGCAGTCACAGCATGTGTCGTGATTTGGTATATCACCCAAAGCATGAAAGCAATTTTGCAGCAATAAGAAGGGTGAGGATCTTCTACCATCAAGTGTGGCTATCATACACTTCTTTCTTTTCTAGGAAGGGCAGCCATGATAAGTTTCTCTAGGTGTGTGTTAGCCTGGTGAAGCATTCTCAAATGCCTCCTTAGCAGTAAGAATGTATCGGATAGGTCAGGATTTCTGCATTCACCTCCTCTTGCTGCATAGAGTTCTCTGCTGGCATGGTTTGTCCAGACTACCCAGGGCATTGGGTGCAGGGATTAACACCACATCTGTTACAGCTACCAGTCACGATCCACAAACCAGTTACTCCAAAGGGGTTTGTGAACTGTGGCCATTGCCACAGGCTATCAGCAGTCTGTGCAGATATCTGCAGTCTTAATTGCTGCCCATTAAAGTCATGCTTTCAAAGAATTGGAGTCTTTTTTTTTTTCTATATGGCAGCTGAGATTTTGATGTAATGCCCTATCTGAACCCTTGGCATGGGCCTGCTAAAGTTTAACTCCATTAAGCCCTGCACGCTATAAAACAGTGGTCATGTTTTGAAGGCTATAGCAGTGCTTTAATTAAAGTCCAGAGGAAGAACAGAGTTGCCTTAAAATCTGTTGCTCCCTGTATTGATATCCAATCCTACCCTGTCCTTTGTTCTACCATATTCTCTTGGAAACTCTGAGTTATGATGAATTAAGAATCATATTCTATTACCTAAATTATTTAATGTTTTACTTCCTACTCCCTCTGTTAGGGTGTTGCATTACAGGAGCTTTTTCAGATCAGTTATATAAGCCTTTCATGAAAGTCAAGCCAAGAAAAGAATATTAATAACTTCTAATTCCTTCAAATAATTGATTTCCGGCTAAAGGACTCTTTTAGAAATCATTCCATTTTAATGTTCACTAAGCATAACTGTGAACACTTTCGCTCTTCTGCCACAGCACTGGGAGGCAAAATCTTAGAAATGGCGTAAAGTGTTAGTGCTGTGCATGAGGCAACCAGGGAAGAAATGGAATAAGCCCTCAGACTCATAAGGGGCTAGTTCAGTAGCTAGTACTAATGATCATCGCTGGGGTTAGAGAGAAGGCCCTGGGTTAAAGAAAATGAGGCTCAAAACTGCAATGGCAAGGACAGAAGTGGTCATGAGGATCCAAGGAGAGGCAAGAGGAGAAGGAGGCAAGCCTGGTATTGCCCCCTGCCATGACTATTCCCCCCGAGTACATGGAATTTGCTAGGAGCCAAAGAGCTGCCACCCACAGGGTCTACAACTGCCCCATTGACTTGCTTTCTGGTATTGAACCTTCCTGTAGCCGTATTTATGCCTTAACCAAACCCAAACGGGAGACCCTCTGGCAATATATTACTGAGAGCCTCCAAAAGGGATCCATACAGCCATCAACTTCTCCCACAGGAGCCCACATCTTTTTTGTGCCCAAGAAGGATGGAGGCCTGCATCCTTGCATAGATTACTAGGGCTTGAATGCCTTCAAGGTTAAGAACCGGTACCCCTTATTGTTGATATCCAAACTGCTGGACCAACTGCACGTGACTTCCATCTTTACCAAATTAGACCTCCAAGGGTCATATAACCTAGTGCATAGGGATGGGCGAAAGCGGTTCGGAAGTTCGGACCGAACTCGACCAGTTTGGTTAACTGAACCGAACTTCCAAACTGAACTCGATTTTCAAACCGGACCGAATTTCCGAACTTGGCTCTGTTCGCCCATCCCTAAAAGATAATATTCCATTTAGTTCAATGGGGTTTGAATTTACTAACTTTATTTGGAAGTTCGGAGTTCGGACCAAACTCAAATAGTTCGGTAAACAAAACCGAACTTCCGAACCGAATCGAATTTCCAAACTGAACCAAACTGAACCGAATTTCCAAACTCGGTTCTGTTCGCCCATCCCTACTAGTGCATACTAAGGTGATGAACAGAAAACCACCTTTCACATCAGGTACATGTATTTTTAATACCTGGTTATAGCCTGGTTTCTTCCAGACGAGAGTTCATCCTTCACCTGTGTGTTTTTGCAGCAGCTATGAATAAAGCACCAGGTACATTGCTGGTGCTATCTAAATAAATAAATAAATAATTAATTAATAATAATAATAACAACTTCCAACACTGGGTGTGACAAGAATCCAGCAAGGACCCTGTCAGCTTTCAACCCCTGCTCTTTGGGGTTCTCGAGCAGTGGCCAGACCATGGGTGCCACTGTCTCAACCTGACCCTAAAGCCACCAATCCCTCCCGTGACTCCTCCCTGCCTTGTTCTGACCCTGCCTCATTGCCTGTCTGGCTTGTCTATGCCCCACCTCCCAGCTTCTTGGTTGGTTTCCGGTGGACATAAAAGACATGCTGGTAGCAACAGAAAACTGACTGGAATAACACACTCTCTTTTTGTTCTTACCCTGCACACGTAAACGCTCACTCCTTGTCTTGTCTTTGTCTTGTTCCTGCCTTGCACCCTATCTTGCTCCCTGTTTGGCCTGGTCTAGTCCTTTTCCTCCTCTAGTCTAGTCCTCGTCTTGCTCCCCTCTTGGTCCTTGCATGTGTTCCCCTCTCGCTGTACCTTGTCTCCCTTGCCTCTTACTCCCTTTTTCCCCTCCTGGTCTGGTCTTGTTCCCTTGCCTGTTCCCTGACTTGGTCCTCGTTCTTTCCCTCAGCTTTGCCTCCTGTCATGCCTCCCAGCCCTGACCCTGAACCCCATTACCCGGGCTGCCCTGTGGGCAGGAGGGGCGGGATACAAATTTTATATAAATAAATAAATAAATAAATAAATAAAATAAAATTACCCCAAACCCCACGTCTACCCACATCCCAGATGCCCTTACAGACGGATGTTGTTCACAATTCACGCTAATAATAATAATAACACTGCAGATACTGCTCCAGCCTCTGACTGACGCATTCCACTTGCCCATTCACTGCAAGTTATTCCACTTGCCCGTTCACTGCAATAACATCTGCAGTGTTGTTGTTGTTATTATTATTATTATTATTGATAATAACAACACTGCAGATACTGCTCCAGACTCTGACTGACGCATTCCACTTGCCTGTTCACTTGCAGAAGTTATTTCATTGTTGGAGTCAATTGCATATTGAGAAGAGAAAATAAGGCAGACCAGAACTTGGAAGTGAGCTGGGGCCCTCAGTCAGATATTTTCTCACTGAGGAGCCCATGGAGCTTCACTGTGTGGATGACTAATAACTTTGCCACCCCTTGGGCAGTGAGTAAGTAGGAACAGGTTATAAAATGGACCAGCTTGATGAAACGGTCTACTATTACGTCCATAGACAGTTGCTGTCAAGGGCCCTTAGTGATGGGAGTTACTTGTAATAGGCCTATAGGTAGTTGTTTGAATGTTACATGAATTACCTCCAAAATGATTGGCTAGAGTATTTGGTGATTGCTGAATTTGCCTACAATAATGCTCCAAATGCATCCTTAGGCATCTCACCCTTTTTTGTTACATACAGATACCATGTCTCTGCATGTTAGACCCGATGTCTTCACCCATCCTTGCCGCAGTGGCATTAGCAAGGAAATTACAGGAGCTACATGTGAAAGCCAAAGAGACATTCGCTGAAATGATGCAATATTACAAAAATGACCCAAATTGACAAAGATGGGTAGCCCTCAGGTATGCCATAGGGGATCTGGCATGGCTAGATGGTAAACATTACCCCTTCCTCATTCATCCAACAAGTTGGACCACTGCTACTTGGATCCCTTCTCAGTTATAAGTCAGGTCAATCCTGTCACCTACACGTTGCAACTACCCCTACCATGAAGATTCACCTGACCTTCCATATATCAATGCTGAAACCTGTGAACCTGGTTTCTGTTCATACCCAACAAGCCACTCCACCTCCAGCCAGGACAGTACAAAGCGAACTGGAATACAAGGTCAAGGCCTTTCTGCACTCAAAATACCACTGGTCCTGCCTCATGTACCTCATAGACTTGAAAGGCTGAGTTTCAACCAGCTTGACCTCATCCAATCCCCCACAGGCACCAAACACCAGGACAGCAATGAGACAACAGGGCCTGGGTCGCTTGAAAAGGAAAGATACAGCTGGGTATCATCAGCATATTGATGACAACGAACCCCCTAGTTGCATACAACATCCCCTAGTGGTTGCATGCACACATTGACCAAGAGAGGGGACAGAACGGAACACTGTGGAACCCCACACGGAAGGCTCCCAGGGGATGATATACAGTTCCCTAGTACCACCCGCTGAGATCTATCTGCGAAGTAGGAACGGAACCAATGCAAAATGGTTCCATCTACCCCAGCCAAGTCCTGCAGGTGAGTCACCAACATCTCATGCTTCACGGTATCGAAAGCCACTGATAGATCTAGTAGAACCAGCACGGTCATATGACCTCTATCTAGCTTCACCAGCAGGTCATTGACCAAGGCCACAAATGCTGTCTCCATACTGTAGCCCAGATGAAAGCCAGACTGTGCAGGATCCAGAAAACCAGTGCGATCTAAATGTGCCTACAGCGGATGGGCCACCACCCATTCAATAATCATCCCTAAAAAGGGAAGGTTAGAAACAGGCCAATAGCTATACTTAGCTGTAGCTGTGACTGGTTTGTATGGCAGGAGACCGCCCTCCCTCCCTCTGCTCCATACAGTGAATGCTGGGTGCATGGTGGTCTGTCGATTAAAAAAAAAATGTGTGAACCTCTGTCCTAGTTTTTGATGATGTCAGATTACTTCAGATCATTTGCAACTATAACATTGTGTGAACAGAGCAAATTAGATGCAGTTCCATCCAATTTATGGTAATGGCTATTTTCACTGCCTATTAATTAAGATATTCATAAATCCTAAACTTCCCATATTATGGAGGAGTGTGGGGGAGAGAACTCCATTGACATGAGACTTGATGGGAAGAGCAGGGTACAAATGTGAATGAATAAATAAGTAAATAAATGTTGCTCCAGATGGCCAGAGACTCACAGGCAGGAAAACCTCCAAGAATATTTTATACAGTAATTGGCATGGCCCTGAAAGAACTCTCTCTCCATTAGGGATGGGCGAACAGATCGCGGTTCGAGTTCGGTCATTCAGTTCGGCTGCATTTGGTTCATCCGTTCAGTTCGTCCGTTTGGTTCGTCTGTTCGGTTTGGCTGCGTTCGGTTTGTCCGTTCGGCTTGGCTGTGTTTGGTTCGTCAGTTCGGTTCGTCAGTTCGGTTAGTTCGCTGGGTTCGGGTTCAGCCGTTCTGTTCTGTTCTGTTCGGTCTGCACGTTTGGTTCGTGTTCAGTCATGTTCGGTTCAGTCATGTTCGGTTCGGTCACATTCGGTGAACTAACGCAAGAGCGTGATCGCGTCGGAAACAGGAAATTTGTGTGTGTGCGAGCTGCATGGCGAGTGGGTGTGTGTTTTGGCTGGGTGTCTGACTGTCTGTTCGGTTTTGGTGTTTGGGTGTGCTGTTGTGTTGTGGTTGGTGAGTGTTTGTGTGTGTGGTGTGCTGTTGGACTGTGTGCGTGTGTGATTTGTGTTTAAATGTTTTTTAAAAAATAATGAAGAAGGCGGCAGTGATGCTTCCCCGGCTGGGGGCCAACCTGCCTGTGGAGGATGAGGAGGAGGAGGAAGAGGTTGCTGCCCCTACACCTCAGGTGGTGGTGCCCGGCTCCTCAGAGGAGGAGGAAGTGGAGGAAGTGGTGGCCTCTGGAGGTGCTGGCAGGTTTGTAAAAAATTTTTTTTATTCCATAGGCACAGAGAGGGGTGTTGGAAATACATTCCTTTGGTTGCATCCCCCCTACGCACTATGGAAGAATCCCAAAGCTATATAGTATTTTGGCCTACAAATCCTTGAGAATGCTTTAGGCCTAAGATTCCATTACTATGCAATGCAGCTTGCCTTTTGCTCAAATAACCTATTAAGAAAATAATGCTGCAAAGCTTTCCAGGAGGTTTCCTGTTGTCATCTTTGTGCTGGCCCTTATCTATATCTAATGCTGACACATGTGTGTGTGGGTTAGCTACACTCCCTGACAGATGTCCCGCTCCACCCTTGGGCCCCCTTATCTCTAGTTCCGAGGAACTGAACTTGCTTGTGTCAGCAACCCAATTTCTGCCTAGTAATAAGAGGTATTTTCTGTCAGATATGGTTATGTGTGTACATGTATGATTAGATCCCGACCACGTGTGGTTGCTTGTTTACTACTGGGTATAAAAGAAATCTCTCTGCTGTAAGGCAGGGTCCATTGGTAGAAATACCAGTGAGACCCACAGCTGTGTATCTGAATAAACCTGATGGAACGTTCCTGCTGCAGCCTCCTCTCATTTCAGCCTGAAAATCCACGACAATTCTGGTGTCAGAAGTGGGATGAGAGGAACATAGGAATCCAAAGGACTCCTGCGGTAAGTGCTGTGCTGTTCTGGTATAGTGGGGGACGCCTCGCTCACGGTGGATCTCGGCTAACAACCGAGCCCCATTCTGATAATTGCCCTAATACCCTGGTGGTCAGTTAGGGACTGAAACAGGGGCCCTGTTTGACGGAACTCGGTTTTAAAACACTGACTCCGCCTTGTCTGAATCAGAAATTTATTTTAGACTTGTTTATTAGTGTTTATGTCTTGTCTGGTGTATGTTTTGTCTGGTATAGTTTGAAATAAATGTGTGAATGTTAATAACCGTGGTCCAGGTCTAGAGACTTAAGCCAAGTTCAGCCGCCCAGAGGCCATCCTATATGGTTGGTTTCTATCGCAAGGGGGCTTGGTGGAACCTCATGTACCCCACGGGTGTGATTGTATAAACCCTTTCCTTTCCCTGTATGAGCCAGATCCTACAGTCAGTTACCTTTCTGGTACTCTGTGAGGAAATGGACGTCCTTCTCCCTGTGTGAATGTATGAGAGTGTTTGTAAATACCTAATCCCTCGCTACCCTGAGTCTCTATAGATCTGTTGTTTCCAGTCAGATATTGGGACTTCTGTGACTTTAGAGGACTCCTTTTGTACTCATTTGTATGGTCTTGTCAGTTTGTATTTTGTAAAATGTGTGTCTGTTTCCCTCACCCGTTCCGGGTATGTGGGGTAGTGTGAACACCATGAACTGTTGATTACTTGTTAATTAACAGATGGTTCATTGCTCCCTGCTGGTATTCCTTTGCCTCCTCTGCCTGCCTGCCTGTCCCCTGTATAACTTTGTTATCTGTGGTTTTAGTAAATTAGCTTTGTAAAAAAAACTTGGGAACTAAAATTAAAATAGGTTCAATTGCCTCCAAATTACCCCTGGGGAATACTCCAATTAAATACATGTTAAATAAATATGGACCTGTAGCAGTAAAGTGGGTAACTGAATGAAATTTGTATGTTAACAATCCGGATTTGCAATTCCCTTTGGAGGGGTCCTTTTTCTTCCCGATTTTAAAACATTTATGATCTGGGGGAAAGACACCCCTGACAAATGAATGTTTGGTACCTATGGGATGCAGAGACTCATAGTCCTGCCATCAAAAAGCGCTTTGGAACATCTATTCCCCCTGTCTGTTTTCCTTCCCCTTGTTTATATAGTCAAAAGTTCAACCTCCTCCAGTTAAATTGCTCCTCTCTGGTCTCTTAACCTGAACAGAGGGGAATTTTAATATCTCAAAGCCGTTCCAACAATAATAATTATGACTGAACAGTCCAAGACCCTGGGTTTGACACCGATGCCCAATACATAGCGTTAGTTAAAATTTCAAATTGACTCCTTGAAGTCATTTCAAAACTAGTCCCTCCCCAACAGAACTGGCACCGTATATCCTTAGTTCTCCACCAAAAAGAAAACACCCCGATGATTATGGGGCTCGCCTCCTCACTAAACTACAGGTGGCCCATTTGAATTGAAAAACAAAAACTCTTAACAAGATTCAAGTCTTTTACAGCCAAATTTGGGACCAGTTACAGAGGAAAAAAGCCAAAGACAAAACAAAAGAAAGTGATAGTCAAACTCTGTCTCCTACAAGTTCAACAGTTAACCTACAGATGTAACCCAGGGCCCAGACACCCTCCTCAGCAGTAAATTTGAAACCCGTGCTTTCTGTGGCCATGCAGAATTCCTGGAACAGTAGTACCAGTCTCGTAGATCTACAGACAGAAACCTGGACCAGTGTTCCCACCGTGAACCCTGTAATCCAGAACCACCGTCCTACAAACTGCAGATATGAAGCCTTCCCAGTCATTTGAAACCTTCCTGCCACCACCGCCATAAAAAATGGCCCTGGCCCCGTGAACACTATCTTGCGCCTAAAAACCAACTGACTCGGTCCCGGGACCCCCAAAAACGTGAGCTCATCTTGTTTGTCTGGGTTTTTTTTGTCTTGTTTGTCTGCTTGTTGTTGTCTGTTGACCAGTCAGGCCCCATGTTCAGGTTTTTGTTGGGGGGTACCCCTGTTCCCTTTCTAGTCAATACTGGGGCCATGCATTCTATGCTCCATATTAATGCAGTTCCCCATTTACCTGTGTTTACTATTGTTATACCCACAATAGGAGCTGAAGGTGTTCCCAGCTCCTGATCTCTCACTGACCCGGTCACTGTAACTGTCAGACCGCTCACTAAGAGGCATTCCTTTTACTCAGTCGGAACACCCCTGTAAATCTCTTGGGTAAAAACTTGCTCTGTAAATTGAATGCAAACATCTCCTGTACACCTAATGGAGTATTTGTCACTGTACCCAACCTCTTAATCCCATCTCTCATGATGGCCTTCGCTACTAAGGAGGCTGGACAGGAGTGCCTGCCTGGCCAGCAGGCCCTCCTTGACCAATTGCCTTCTACATTGTGGGCAACCAACCCTGGTCATGTTGGATTGCTGCAAGGTGTGGATCCAGTTGTCATCCAGGTTAAAACTGGCAAGTTCT
>QEPC01002054.1:2940766-2969027 GCA_003113815.1 Sphenodon punctatus | reverse complement strand
TAAAAGTTACTTGTTGTTATTGTTTCGAGCTTTGTTTGAACTTTCAAATATTTTATCCCCCTGTGTAGAAGTTCAGGCTGGCAGGTGGCATATTCTCATACAGCTTGTTGATCCCTACCATCACACAGCACCTGCCACCCCATGTAGCGTAGTTATTAACCCAAAGATGTGCCAGCCGCAGGGTCTCAAATTGCAGATGCCACCCTAGGAGGTGCAGGACTTGTGTTTGTGTGGGTGGGTGTGACAGAGACAAAGTGAAACTGGCTCCTTGTCAGTGGGGAGCAGGTGGTGGTAGCGGGTGGTAGGGGACTTTTTTTATGTCATCCAGCAGCTTCAGTGGGCATCCACGGTTGGGTGTGGAGGAGTAGGCTGTTGGTGGTGGGGCAGGCTGGTGTGTGGGCAACAGGCCTGTGCCTTCTGGATGCAGTGGAATGGAGTATAGCCCCCAGTGACCAGACTGATGGTCCCATAATCTCCTGACGGTTCCTGTGATGGGCGTACATGACTGGCTCTGGTACAGTGGAATGACAGCCTATGGGTGTTGAATGATGTTCCTGGAATTAGTGCTTGCCGTTTGGGCAGACTTCATTCAATGATTGATAAATCATGTGACAGGTAGTAGCAGCAGGTACAAAGAGGCACACAGGCAGGCACATATATTTTGTTTTTTTTTATCACCATCCCATTCATGTATGTTTGCTGTTCGTTCCATGTGTGTATTGAGGATGACCACAGGTGAGATCTCTTGCTGTTTTTCTCCAGCATGATCTGGATGCACCTATCCACCTTCACCCACATCTCTCATTCCAGCAGGGAGCCTATCTCTCTCTCTCTTTCTCTCTCTCTCTCTCTCTCGGCAGCAACCTGGCCGGGCAGAAAGGCACCTTGGCATGAGGCAGGAAGGCAGGCTGAGGCAGGCTGGCTTTGAGCTTTGCGGCAACCCGGGGTACAGAACCCTTGTCACGAATAGCATATAGGCCAAGGCCTGGAGGGGGCGGGGAATCTCCATGAGCGGAATGACAGCATATGCGAGGAGTTCTAGAGAATGAGGGGAGACATTGAAGCTAGTAAAATTCCCAACCCACACCTAGTAGTCACCAAAGTAAATAAAACCCACATACTACATAAATGCGACAGACACAAACATATGGGTATAATGTCACGTTGCCAATCCCCCGATTTTCACCCATTTGTTTTAGCCACCCGAACACAACCAAACGCGATCCGAACTGACCGAACTGTTCGGCCATTTCTCCGTTTGGTGTTTGGTTCTGTTCAGTATGTTCGCCATTTTGCCATTCGGTGTTCGGTTTTGTTTGGTATGTTTGGGTTTGGGTTCGTGTTCACATTCGGTAGACCGAACAGGCCGAGTTTTGGCCGAACACCGAACTTCCGAACCGCGTTCGCCCATCCCTACTCTCCATGCAGGGGCACAATCAAATGTTAGAGGTTTAGGGAGAGGGACAGGGAAGAAACGCTGCCTGCTCAAAACCCCAGCTCTCAGAAGACCTATCCCTGGTCTGGCTCTATACTAATATGGGCCATACTAGCACAATGTCAGCTCCTCCCCCTATCCCCCACCATTTAGTAGCCCTACTAGGAAAGAAGGAAGGAAGGAAGTAATCTATGTAAAGGATAATGAGACAGTATGAGTTAATCAGCTACCTGTCTCTAACCAAGCATTGATTTAACAGAAGCATGAACCACATGAAAGGATTCAGACAAAACAAATACGTTTGTCTAAACTGGATTTCTAACCCTTTAAAAGGCTGTCTGAAGACTTGACCATTTTAGCTGGGAGAAAATTTGTTAAATTTGCTATCCTGCCCTTCCTTTAAAAATGCTTGGGACAGCTTACAAATAAAATATAAACATAAGACACACAAAAGCATATTAAAAAGTCCATAAAACCAGTAAAAGACAACCCCCTCCCAAATGTCTCACAAAACTCACCCAATACCACTTCCCCATGTCCCACATCCAGCCCTTATTGCTATTTCACATGCAGTGTGGAAAATATTGTCTTCCATATTTCATACCCGCAAACTTTGTGTGGCTTTAATAAGTTCTGATCAAATTTTTAATGGTGCTGTCTGAACCTTCATACTTCTGCACGTGACGAATTGTTTGTGCTATTTTGTTTTGGAAGTGGTCATTTATTTTATTTATTTATTTATTTATTTATTTATTTCTATAATTTATACCCCGCCCCTCCTGTAAACAGCTCGGGGTGGCTTTCAGCATATAAATACATAAAAACAGGATAAAATAATTTAAAAAAAACAATCAACAATATATTTAAAACAGGACCCCGGAAGTAAAACAATAAAACAGGATAGGGGCGAAAACCACCATAACCCTAACCCTCCCTCCCCCCCATCCCAAAGGCCTGGGCGAACAGCCAGGTTTTGCAATACCGCTGGAATGACAACAGGCTTGGGGCCAGGCGGGCTTTACACGGGGAACCTCCAAGAAGGCACCCCCGGCCGACCGCAGGAGCCGCCCTGGGGCACGGAGGGCGAGGCGGTCCCTGAGGTACGAAGGGCCTGGACCGTTAAGGGCCTTATAGACCAACACTAAAACCTTGAACCTAGCTCGGCACGCTATTGGCAGCCAGTGTAGAGNCCAACACTAAAACCTTGAACCTAGCTCGGCACGCTATTGGCAGCCAGTGTAGAGTCCGGAGCACAGGTGTAATATGCTCCCAACGACCCGTCCCCGTAAGGAGACGAGCCACTGCATTCTGCACTAGCTGCAGCCTCCGAACCAGGAACAAGGGGAGCCCCACGTAGAGCACATTGCAGTAGTCCAGCCTCGAGGTGACGAAGGCATGGATGAGGGAGGCCAGGTCCGGGCCGGAGACGAATGGACGCAGCCTACGCACCAGATACAACTGACGGAAGGCAGCCTTAGCGACTGCCTCCACCTGCCGCTCCAGGCACAGGTCTGCGTCCAATATCACCCCCAGACTCCGGACCTGCTGAGCTATAGGAGGACGAACTCCCCCAATCAGGGGGGCCACTACCTCCCTCGCTCTCCCCACCAACATCACCTCCGTCTTATCGGGGTTGAGCTTCAGTCTGCTCTGCCACATCCATTCCGCTGTCATCAGAATTTAATCACCTTTAAACTTCCTTATTATGTCAGTGCTAGCTCCCCCCTATCTCTCAGCCCTAATCTCCTTACACACTCCTGCAAGCACCCTCCGCTCCTCCTCGGTCCCCTCCCTCACTCTCCCGTCTCCCATGCTCCCTTAACTGCCTTCGTCCCTTCTCCCTCGCTGCCCCCCATGCCTGGAACTCCCTCCCTGTCCACATCCGCCTCGCCTCCTCCCTCCGCACCTTCAAAACCCTCCTCAAGACCGACTTCTTCCATGCCGCCTTTCCCAATGCCTGCTAGTTGTTTCTCCTCAAATACTTACGGTCTGCCCTCCTCTGTAGACTCCTGCCTAACTGTAACCAAGCCAAGCACGAACACCTGAGACTTCGCAGCCGCTTGCATGTTTGTTTACTTCTCCCTTGTCTTCCCCTTGTCCCCTCTCCTTGTCGTCCCCTCCTTGTCTTTATAGATTGTAAGCCATAGGCAGGAGCCGCATCTTTATCTTTGTTCTGTAAAGCACCAAGTACACGGCTGGTGCTATACAAATGTTTATAATAAATAAATAAAATAATAATAATAATAATAATAACAATAATAATAATAATAATAATAATAATAATAATAATAATAAGGAAGGAAGGAGAAGTGCTGCTGTCATATTTCCCCCACTGTCCATGCTGCTGCTTTTTGATTGCATGGGTAGTTGGACACTCCGAGAGGCCAAGGTGGGAGTGTCAGGGTCAAAACTGCAAGAGGTTACCAAACCCACCCACCCCTCCCCCACAGCTACCCAGTGGGACTGATGAGGAAGTGAGGCAATGACTGCAAGCAGCAACCACCTCACAGTCACCAGGAGAGGGCAACTATGGAAGACCCCCTACCCACAGTGGTGCCCCTGCCTCCATGTATCTTGCTGTGCTAACTGAAATTAAAGATCCAGGAACACTAGCCACAATTCTCTATCTGTTAAAGGTAAAGGCTCAGCTCCCATTGACTTTAATGGTAGAGGATCTGCACCGCTACATTTTTTGCAGTTGCATGAAGTTTTCAGAGTGCATTAGAACAGTTTCTACATCTCGTCAACTGAGACCACAGTGAAAACTGCATAAGAAAAAAGGTGAGCTTGTCTGATCTTGAGAAAGTACAGAGAAAAGTGCATAACTGAAGAAAATTTCCATGAGAAAAGTTTTGACCAAAATTTAATTTTCCAATATTTTCAAAATGACTTTTTTGTTAAAAATAAATATATGTGTAAACTAAACAGCAAAGACAATCCTCCACCATTAGAGACAATGGGAGTTTTGCCATCAACTTCAATGGGTGGATTATGTCTTGAGTTTACCCCAGCCTCACCTTATATTTCCCAAATCCAACCATTGTTTTTTGTGCTAAGAAGCAGGATGGGTATCTAGTAGGGAAAAAATATTTAGTGCTTTAGTAGATGTCACTTGTATTTGAATATTGGCATTTTTGTATTTAAAACAATTGTATTCTGTTGAATAGACAAAACTTCAGGTCATGCTATGGAGCAGTAGCAGGAACTTGTGACTAACAGCACAAAAATAGGTGTTAGATGATTTGTCTTTTGTTTTTAGCTCTGTTATAGACTTCCTGCAGAACCACAGACAAATCACTCAGTGGAATCAGAGGCAGGAGTCGGCACTGAGGCAGGAGTCGGCATACCTAAATTGCCCCAACAGATAAATTCATCAATTGAAGAACTGTGGACCTATAATAAAATCTGCCACTTGACTTCTCCATATTTTTGTTTCCTTATCTGTAGAGTTATAGGCCTGTTGTTTCTCCTTGTATAACATTGTTTAAATTCAACCATTCCCTACTACTCCCACTGCCAAGATGTTAGTCCACACTGTAGTTATTTCTTGCCTTGACTATTGCAACCTCCTTCCCAATGGCCTCCCCAGGCTCTCACCTTGATCCTCTCACTTCTGTTCAGCACTCCACTGCCAAGGTCGTTCACCTTGCCCATCATTTTGATCGTGTTCAGCCCCTCCTCTTCTCCCCACCACTGGCTCCTGCTCTCCCTTCACATCTAGCACAAACTCCTTGTCTTCACTCTGCTCTTCCCTATTTTTCTACACTCATTTCCTGCTATGTGTTCACCCAGGAACTTAGCTCCTCCTCTGCCAGGAAAAGCTTCTCCAAAAGGGCAAATGGGCTGTGTCCCACAAGGTCTGTGACTGCTGCAGGGAAGCTGTAAAGGAGAAGCTGGACTGGGAATGCTCTAGCAGGAGCTGTGCTTCCTCAGCCTTGAGCAGGAGGGGGAGGGGTGAGTTTCACTGAGTATGTCTGGTAGCGGTGAAAGTCTGATTGCCCCTACCGCACGTGCCCAGCACTGTCTTATCTTTCAGGATTCCCCCTCCACCCCTTGGGGACTCAGCCTTGTAACTAAGCTAAATGCACGCACACCCCTGCAACTTATCAGCTTCATTAATGTAGCCCTGACTCTCCCTACATGTCCCTATCCTTGCCTCTCCTACCTTGTCCATTTTAGATCGTCTCTAATTATAGCCATTCATGTAAGTAAGTACATTACTGGTGCTATATTTGACAACACTGACCTCAGTAGCAGTAGGGCTTTGTTCGCCTTGGTTCACTTTAAGTTGATAAAGAATGCCCCACCAACTGAAGATGCTATAGCAGTGTGATGTATCATGACTTATCAATTCTTCCTTTGTAAGGGAAATAGGTAAAGATTATATGGGTTTGACACAAAGATACTCTTCAGTCTGCAGTGAATTCATAGTCACCACTAGCAGTTACCAGGAAAAGCACGGTTTCAGTATCTAGTTATTCCCAATGTAACATAAAAAATAACAACACACATTTTCCAAAATACTGAAAGCAATCACTCTTCAATAGTTTGAATTTCCTATCACATTATAGGAGTATCTCAGCTGTTGCCAATCTCTGCTGAATAGTGAAGCAAAATAGAACAGCCACATCTGTAATTTTTATTTCATAAATTATACATCCGAACTATGTCCCATTTGTATTCTTCGCAGGCAGGATGTAATGTACTAACTTTTACACATCCAATGTAGGCCCTCCTATGTTTTGAGAACCTTGCCATTGACTGAGTTAGAAGCAGAGTGTCTTGACATTCCAGAACACGCTGAGAATTTGTGAAATACAGTTTGCAGAGCTTCAGCGAGTGAAAACCATGCACAGGAAATTTGATACGTTGCACATTTAGACTGGTTATGAAGAACAACTTCCTTTATGATGATGTCTAGGAAGTCATTTATCATCCCATGGAGGAGTCTGGCACCTAAAATGTTTATCTAAGGAAAGGAAACGATCCCTTGTCATCTAATAGAAACAGAATTTGATGGGCTTCTTAATGAAATAAACTGGTCAAAGGAATTTTAAATAATAGTTGACTCCAATATTTGACTGTACCTGTTTCTTGTCTTAAGGAAGTTGTCCAGACATTATTTTTGGTGTCTTCCTTTTTCTTTGGCCTTTCCTTATTTAAACATGCTTCTGGTTTGAAAATTATCACAAATTTTATTCCTGCCCCTGCAAGATACAGAATATATATCCCTGCCATCCGGTGCCCCCGTCAGGGTGGTGGACCAGTTAGGATGGTTCACCCCCAGAGACTAATGGAGCCAATTGCATTCCAGAACTCTTCGGGGAAGATGACTGCTATGTTGATGGTCTGGATGAACCATGGAATGCCATGTTGATCAAGGCCATTGACTAAGTTGCACCAAGGTGTCTGTTTCCACTGCTGTATCAGCACAGGTCCTCCTGGTATATGGGGGAGTTGAAGCAGATGAAGCAGGAAGCAAGGTGGTTAGAGTGCAAGTGGTACTTGGCTTATACTGAAGCTGATCGACTGCACCATGGATTGACTTTGAAGGACTATGGCATGGCTAGGGTGGCAGTGAGGGAAGCTCTCCTCTCCACTATCATAGCATCTGCAAAGTCTAATCAAATGGACCTATTCTGGGCAGTGAACAGCCTAGTCAATCCGGGCTGCCTCCACCCAGAAGTTGGGTCATCTGTTGCTCGCTGCAAAGTATTTATTATTCACGTAGTAGACAAAATCGCTAGTTTGATGGCAGAGTCAGAGTTTGAGGTTGTGGAGGCTCAGACTTATCCTGTTTATTTTCATCAGTTTCAGTTGGTGTCACTCAACAATTCGAGGGATGTCCTTGGGGCAATGTGGGCAAGTTGTAAATTGAACCCATGCCCATCCTGGCTGGTGAAAGCTAGCTGGGAGAGACTGGGGTCTCTGCTATCTGGAGTTGTCAATGCCTCCCTATGTGAGGACACAGTGCTGGATGCAGTTGTCTGGCCCCTGCTCAAAAAACCATTCCTTGATCTGAACTCTCGGTACAGCTATCACCCAGTCTCTAACTTCCCCTTTTTAGGGAAGGTTATTGAATGGGTGATTGCCCGGCAGCTTCAGGGGCATCTCGATGCTATCGGATTCCTGGACCCGTGTCAGTCTGGCTTTCATCTTGAGTTTAGTACCGAGACTGTGCTCGTGACCTTGGTTAATGATCTATGTCAAGAGATTGACAGGAGAAATTGTACCATGCTGATTCTGTTAGACCTTTTGGCAGTCTTTGATACAGTTGATCATGAGGTGTTGATGACAAAACTGCAGGACCTGGCAGAAGGAAGTCTGTGGAATGGCTCTTGAGTACTTCTGCTCATTCCTGTCAGGGAGGCTTCAGCAGGTGGTGATGGGCGATCATTCATCATCTTCCAGCCTCTCCTGTGAGGTCCCACAGGGTTCCATCCTGTCTCCCCTCCTGTTCAATATGTATCTAAGGCCTTGTCACCTGGGGGGGTCGTAAGCGGGGTCCTCGCTCGTTCACACCTCACTCGCTCGTTGCCCACGGTCACCCCACACAGGGTTAGGAACACTCGTGGACTAATGCCCGTCAGGATAGAAGTGTGGCCATTACCTCCGATGAAGGAGAACAGGCCTCTATCATCATAGGGCGCCACTGAGTGGGGCTTCCAAGGCCAGCCCCCTACACGCACGATCACGCTTACGCAGGGCAGGAGGTAGGTAGGACGGAAGGGAAGGTACACCCGTGGGGGGGTAGGTGCGGGGGACCCCACAGGAGAAGGAACACGGGGCTTGCAGGCAAGAGGAAGGGTCCACAGGGTTGAAATCACGGCGGGGGAAGGGCACGGGTAGGACACTCTCACACACACAGCAGTTCACCTTTCACGCACACCACACTTACCAGGAGAAATAAGGGAAGGTTCACTCAAGCTCTCGGGGCTCACACGCTCTCCACAATCCACTCTCAGTCTCATACGCTCGTTTGCTCTCCACCAAGTTTGTCGGCCAGTTTCCCAATCACCAGCGCCGACTGTCTGGCGGCGCTGGCTTAAGGCCCTAAGGCCCCGCCCCCGTGCGTGCGCGCAATCGCTCAGAGCGGCGCACCAGGGGCGGGGGCAGCCCTACGCTAGGCACATGGCAAGGGGGTGTGGTTTCTCGCCCTGGGACGCGCGCCGAACTTGCGTGCGTCACCAGGGGCGGGGCCTGGTTTGCCGGGGAGAGCGGGGCCTGTCCTGAAGGGCCCGACAGCTGGGCCTGTCTAGTGGGCACTTCCTCGGGGCGCGGTTGCGGCGTCCTCCTCCCACGTGTACCTCCCGCCTGTCCCCGAGCTCTAACAGGCCTCTGGGTGAGAAAAAATCATGCATAAATATGGGGTGGTGTGCTGCCATCAGTATGCAGACAACACCCAAATCTATCTTTATCTACCCTGGTCCTATGGTCTCAGTGCTAACTCTGTGCATGGCTGGATGTGGGTGAGCTGACTGAAGCTGAATCCAGACAAGTGATGTCGTTTGACCAGCCCTGTGACCTGGGTGTCCCAATCCCCTCCATCATTGATAGGATACAGCCTCCCCTGTTTACTCAGGTTTGTAGTTTTGAGCTGCTCCTGGATCCTGAGCTGTGTCTGGAACATCAGGTTGCGGTAGCATCCAGTAGGCCTGAAACTACACAAATCATGGTGAATGCTGCTTCCATCATAAACAGATCATTCACCTTCATTTGTGCAACATGAAAACTTACCAATTTTTCTGGCGTTTCCCCCGTTTGTTTTTATTTATTGTGAACTGAACAGAGCTTCTACAGAGGCCACTCCCAAGCCCCATGTTCTCCACGAGCACACCCCCGGAAGCTGTGCAGATGCAAAAATGACGGCCAGGAAAGTGCTAGAAATTACCATAAAAGTACTATAAAACTATCATAAAAGTCCTGAAAAGTGATAAAGATGACAAAAAATAAAAACAAAATGCCGCAAAATGATGGAAAATGCCAGAAAGTGATTAAATTGATGGGAAATTATGAAAAATCACAGGTGCCAATATCAACAATGGTGGAAGAATGGAATCAGCACTGGAAACTGATGAGGTATCGATGAACACTCGCAGGGGCTCCTGAAAGGTCAATATTTCCCTATGGAATAGGGGTGTGCACCAGGCCCCCATGTCGTTTTCATGCTGTGAAACCAAATTTCCGAACTCAGTTCTGTTCGCCCATCCCTAGTATGTTGGTATATAGTGATGTAACATCAAATGTAACCAGTATGGTGTTGGAATTGAATTGGTATTGTTTATTCATTTTACAGATGTATTGTCTAGTTCCCACATGCACACACACTCTCGCATGCATGCACAATCCGTCTTACACACATACTCATTTATAGTAAGGGTCCTGTGTGACCCAAAAGCTTGTAGAAGAATGTGGTCCAATAAAAGATATTATCTGTACCATATTATCTGTTCTACTTTGTCTCCCTCATACATGCGTATGTTCACACAGGATGAAAACAAATGAGACAATAGCCCGTGTTAATTAATCTGGTACTCACCTCTTTGTCAGTTAGGTCCCTGCCTGACGTTCGCCTGCTACTGCTTGGGGTAGGTGGCCGGCTGCTATGGGATGCATTGTTGGGAGGTCAATGATGCAGCCCAGGCTAAGGCTCGCTGTTTGGCAGGCCGGCTGAGCCTTCAGCCCCATCAGCTGTTCAGCAGGCTGTCTGAAGGTGCTTCTCTGGGACCTCGCCTTGCAGCAGGATGGGACAGGGCTGTACAATTGGGAGGGTGCATGTTAGCCCGGATTAGCCCAGGTGGGAAAAGACATCCTGAGCTGCACTGCTGACCTCCCAACGATGCATCCTGTAGCAGTCAGCAAGAAACAGCTATCTGGCAGGTTGGAGGAGCGCGCTTAGCTGGTCCACCAAAAAGTTGGTTGGGGGGCCCTGGAGGAGTGTGCATACCCAGCCCACTGAACAGCTTATCGAGGGACCTGGAGGAGTGTGCTCAGCTGGTCCCCCCCATCAGCTGTTCAGTGGAGCCGGGTGCATGCACTCTTCCAGGTCCCCCCTGATCTGCTGTTTGGCAAGCTGGCTCTCCCAAGGGGCACCCCCATTAACTATTTTGAAGAAGTTCTTCCCAGGGCCCAATCCTGCTGAACAGCAGGGGTCTGGGAGTCTTGTCCTGTGTGGACAGCTCCTCGGGCTTACCCATAGCATGGAGGGGCCTGTGGCAGCAGCAGCCCTATGAAGAGGTTACAGTGGGAAGGCTGCTTGTGTGAACAGTCCTTTCCACCAACCTGGGGAATGGTGGCTGCAGTGGCCTACCCTGGGGCAGACCAGGGAGCCGCCACACTGCTGTCTCACCACCATCTCATTTATTTTCACCACAGTCTCTCTCACACAACCACCCTCCAGTAGCGGAGATGTCATGTGGGTGCCTGGTCACAGCAGCCTGGCCCTTGTAAGGGCCTGGCCTTGACAGTGGAGGCACACCTCTTGCCTGGCCACAGCAGCCTGGCTGTGGTGAGAGTCACAGTTCAACAGCTGGAGTTAATGTGTCTCACAACCCAAAGTCTGGCCACCCAAACATATATTTTTTACACAGGCTAAAATAGGTTATTTTGTGTAAACACATCCAACACATGGTAAAAATGAACCAAACTAAGAAGGATATAATATGGCTTCTTTCCTTTAAGTACAAAGGTTAGATTGCATTTGTCCAGAACCAGCAATCACTTCAAAACAAACAGAGGTTTCCATCAAAGCCCACAGAAGTCACCATGGAAATGTATGAAAATCATTCTGCTGTCTTAATATGGGTGCTGAATCAGATTCATAGATCATGCTTCACTGGACTTGTTTCTGCACTCCCCAATAGGCAATACAAAGATTTAAATCCATTTGTAAGAGTAAAAATGGCATTAGGATTGGAATAGTCCAATAATGCACAGCTAGCAGGTATATGCAATCCCGTGAGAGATCCTTTGCCAACATGCTCATTTTACAAAATGATTAGGAGTGCACTGAGATGTGATTAATCTTTAATACTCAGAACAACTCACCACCTGCATTTTTTAAAAATTTCATGCTTAAATAGAAAAGAAAGCTGAAGATAAAATCATAATTCACTATACCTACTTGAGAAAATTACCTATCAATTAATTGCCTTTTTGTTGCACTGTGGGAGGTTAACTGACCTCTTGGAGTAGATTGTGAACCCCATAAGAGTATAATACCTTTGACACCGGGTTGGGGGCAGTAGATGGGAAGCATGAGGTCACGGAGGCCCCGTCTGGTCCAACTTTGTGGGTGGAGTTTCAGGAAGTGACGCTGGCCGATGCGATGGATGTTCTGGGGTCTGTGAGAGCCACCAGCTGTGAACTTGATCCTTGCCCGTTCTGGTTAGTGAAAGCCTCCAGGGAGACATTAGGGATGGTGCTGGCGAGAGTGGTCAATGCATCCCTAAAGCAGGGGAGGTTGTCACCCTGCCTCAAGGAGATTGTGGTGCACCCTCTTCTGGAAAAACCATCATTAAATGTGGATGCACTCGCCAGCTACTGACCTGTCTCTAACCTTCTCTTTTTAGGGAAGGTTATTGAGTGGGCAGTGGTGATCCAGCTCCAGGCTCATCTGGACAGCATCGGTTTCCTGTACTCTTTTCAATCTGGGTTCCATCCTGGCTATGGCACTGAGACAGCGTTGGTGGCCTTGGTTAACAATCTCCGCCGGGAGATGGATGCAAGATGTTCTACATTTCTTATCCTGCTAGATCTCTTGGCCGCTTTTGATACTGTTGACCATGGGCTACTATTGAGACAGCTGCGAGACCTGGGGGGTCTGGACGGGACTGTTCTTGAATGGTTCCGCTCATTCCTCTCGGGGGGAAGTCGACGGGTGGTGCTGTAAGCTGAAACATCTTGCCCCTGCACCTTGTCCTGTGGGGTTCCATCTTGTCTCCTTTATTATTTAATGTATATATGCAGCCCTTGGGGGAAGCCGTGAGAGGGTTCAGGGTGCGTTGTCACCAATATGCTGATGATACTCAGCTGTACCTCTCTTTTTCAGCTGATCCAGACCCTGCTGTCTCGTTGCTAACCCAGTGTCTGGAGGCCGTGGCGGAGTGGATGTGGCAGAGCAGACTGAAGCTNGATGATACTCAGCTGTACCTCTCTTTTTCAGCTGATCCAGACCCTGCTGTCTCGTTGCTAACCCAATGTTTGGAGGCCGTGGCAGAGTGGATGTGGCAGAGCAGACTGAAGCTCAACCCTGATAAGATGGAGGTCATGGTGGTGGGGAGGGCAAGGGAGATGTCGGCCCCCCTGATGGGGGGGGGTCGCCCTCCTATAGCTCAGCAGGTTCGGAGTCTGGGGGTGGTGTTGGACTCGGATCTCCACCTGGATCGACAGGTGGAGGTGGTGGTGAAGGCCACCTTCCGCCAGTTGTATCTAGTGAGGAGGCTGTGTCCAACATCTCTGGGCCAGATATGGCCTCCCTCATCCATGCCTTTGTTACCTCTAGGCTGGACTACTGCAATGCGCTCTACGTGGGGCTGCCCTTGTTTCTGGTTCAGAGGCTGCAGCTAGTGTAGAATGCAGCGGCCTGGCTCCTGATGGGGATGGGTCACTGGGAGCATATAACACCTGTGTTCCAGACTCTGCACTGGTTGCCAGTAGCGTGCCGAGCCAGGTTCAAGGTATTGGTATTAATCTATAAGGCCCTTCATGATCTGGGCCCCTCATACTTCAGGGACCGCCTCGCCTTCTGCGCCCCAGAGCGGCTCCTTCGGTCTGCCGGGGGTGCCTTCTTAGAGGTCCCCCGTGTTAAGCGGGGGGCTACAATGGAGAGGGCATTCTCGGTTGCCAGGCCGCGTCTTTGGAACTCCCTCCCCGAGGAAGCTCACCTGGGCCCAAGCCTTTTGACATTCCGGCGGACTTGTAAAACCTGGCTGTTCACCCAGGCCTTTGGGGAGGAGGGGGGTGGGGTTTGCGTGTTGGTTCTTCTCTACCTTTACTTTTCTGTTTCCCAATCCTGTTTTAAGTTTAAATTTATTGTGCTGTTTTTAAAATGTTTTAATTGATTGTTTTTATGAAGATGTACGTCGCCCCGAGATACCGTAGACATGGGGGATGACTCAGAAATGTTTTTAAATAAATAAATAAATAAAATGGATTTTGACTATAAAATACAATTGTCTGTCACCATCAGTGGTGTAGTTGTTGGAAGATAGCACACAGTTCATGTCTGTGATGTTCAAAGTCCAAAACACTGCATAACATATTTTTGACACCCAATACATCAATTGATCAGATACTACCCAACCTTAGTACAGTGTGGGTGAGGGGTTTTTGTTATTAATAATTTATTGTTGAAATGCTCCATGGAAAAAGTGTGAGTTAAGAAAGAATTGGGATGAAGAAAGTGGCTGTTTAGTGTAGAAGAAAAGGAGAAGATTGTTCCAGGTATGAAGAGGGCAGCCTGGAATCACACATGAAAACAAAAAGGGGAGAGAATTATGACGATAGTGGGTAATTTTAGAAAACTTAGATGAAGCAAAAGTAGAAATAAAAGGTGTAAAGACAAATGAGAGCTAAATGCTGCCTCTGATGGCAAAGACCTTAAATTTGATTCAGAAGGTGATAGGAAGCTGAAGAAAAAATTCAAATAAGGGGCTGAAAATTGTTGTAGGTAAAGGCATGAATGTAATTTTACCATTAGGGATGGAAAAAAACAAATGGAATTTACAGGTGTTATAAAGGCAGGTCTGCTGGAATTCAGCAAGGGCCTGAATGGAGGAAAGATGGAGACGGGGTGAGAAGAAAGGGTCAAGTATGATTCCAAGAGTAAGACTGATTATCTGCAAAATGAAAGCAACGGAGTCACAGAGGAAAACCACCACAGAAAATTCTAATTTTCTATAGTTTTCCTCAAACCAAAACCACTTAGATTGTTCTACATGGTCATAACACCAGCTAATAAATAAATAAATAAATCATACCAAGTAGTGGGAAAAGATTGAAAAGTAGTCATAGCAGAAGAAGAGATTACAAGGAAGTTTCCTCTTACTCCACAGTGGCAAGTTAGATTGATACATTTTACAAAGGCCTGGCAGGTGACCAAGGGGACTATAAGCCATTGCTGCTATGATGGGGGGAGGGGCAGAGGAACCCACCAGGTGAATTGTGGATGTTGGAGTCATTTAATTGATCTTATCTTATGGGTGTTCTTAAACAAGATGCATCCATGCATGGACCCCCACTGACCACATGTCCAACTGCTTGTGTGAAGGTCGTGCATGGGGGAGCATGCTCCCCTGAACCACACAGTGGCCACTCATGGTCCTGCACGGAGCACCTCCAAAAAATCGGGAGTGGTCCATGTGGGGCCAGTCACATGTACAGAGGCTCCCTCCATGAGCGGCATAACCATACCAAGAGTCACCTGTGTGAATCACTCCCCACGCATGTCATGTGCTTGGATGCCCTGCAGCTGTGGCCACAACACACAACCTCCACCCGCCTTGCTTGTTTAAAAACACCCTATGTTTGTATCTATTTATCAGTGAGGTGTCCAGATTTCCCTGAGCCAATCAGAAGAAGCGTTAGAACAGAAGCAACATCCCAGATAATGAGCTGATTCTTCAGAGCATCTAGAAGGGCTGAGCCCATATTCCAACGGAGGGGAACAGCAAACTGTTAATTAATTAGTGTGTCTATTTGGAAGGTAATTGGGCCTTGTTATGAGTTTGCCCTGGGCCTAGAAAAATATTGTTTAGGGCCTGCACAGGGCCTGGGCACAGTCTTGCTCTTTATGGGTTGCTCAAGGCTGACACCAACCACTGTGCTAGTGTCTTGAAAGGAAAAAAGAAAGAACAGGTGGAAGGTGGGGCTATGACAAAGTCCTGTACCACCCCCTCTGGGCTCCATTGACCTGTGAGACTCAAGATGACTGCTGTTATGTGACAAGGGTTAATTTTCCTAAAAAAGGAACAGATTATGGAACATTGCATCATCCGTTGTCTTGCCCTGCCACATGGGTACAATCCTCCATCAATTCCAAATCAATGGGAGTCACTGACACTAATGGATGGAGGATTATCTCCTCATTTCTAACGGGGGACCTCATTTCCTAAATCACTATGTTGGGTTCTGAACATTGCTATTGCTTTATTAATTTTATTTTATTTATTAATTTATTAATTAATTTATTTATATTAAAATGTATATCCCACCCCCTCCCATCAACAGACGGCTCAGGGTGGCTCACAACTACTACATTTTAAGATCATAAAACAATAAATACAATAAAAAACATAGGCAAAGAGGGAAACTAAAACCAATTAAATAAGGTAAGAACAGTCAAACTAACCCCCCCCCTCCTCTCCCACCCTACCCACTCCCTTCCCCAAAGGCCTGGACGAACAACCAGGTCTTACAGGCCCAGCAGAAGGCCAGCAGACCCTGGGCTAGTCGAGTTTCCTCTGAGAGGGAGTTCCACAGCCACGGTGTGGTCACTGAGAAAGCCCTCTCCATTGTGGCCCCCTGGCTAACGGGGGACCTCCAAGAGGCACCCTCAGCGGACCGCAAGGATCGCCCCAGGACCCAAGGCGTGAGGCGGTCTCTTAGATAGGAGGGCCCAAGCCGTGTAGGGCTTTAAAGTTTAAAACCAGCACCTTGAATCGGGTTCGGAACACTATAGGCAACCAGTGCAGAGCTTGGAGCATTGGTGTTATGTGCTCCCTACGGCCCTCCCCTGTCAAAAGATGGGCCGCTGCATTCTGCACCAGTTGCAACTTCTGAACCATCATCAGGGGCAGCCCCACGTAGAGCGTGTTGCAGTAATCCAGCTTCAAGGTGATGAACGCGTGGATGAGGGTGGCCAAGTCGGAGTCTGAAACATATGGCCGGAGTCTCTGCACAAGATGTAGCTGGCGAAAGGCTCCCTTCACCACTGCCTCTACCAGGCAATCTAGCCGAAGGCTGGGGTCCAACAGGACTCCCAAGCTTCGGACCTGGGGGGCCAGTGGAGGTGGACCCCCTCAAGAAGGAGGGCCATCACCCCTGCTGCCCGACCCACCAACATCAACTCCATCTTATCGGGATTTGGCCTCAGTCTGCTCTGCCACATCCAGTAAGCCACTGCCTCCAGGCACTGGGAAAGCACTGAGACTGCAGGGCCTGGGACAGTTGAAAACGAGAGGTATAGCTGTGTGTCATCAGCATATTGGTGACAACGCACACCAAACCGTCTTACAACCTCCCCCAGGGGTTGCATATAGATGTTAAACAATAATGGAGACAAAATAGAACCTTGCGGTATGCCACAAGAGAGGTCCCAGGGGCTAGATGTTTCAGCCCCCAACACCACGCGCTGGCTCCTTCCTGAGAGGAATGAGTGTAACCATCCAAGGATCGTCCCGTCCACACACACTCCGCAGGGACCGCATTCATCTCAGCAAAAAAACATAGTCCACTGTATCAAAAGCAGCTGAGAGATCTAACAGGACAAGCAGTGTTGAACACCCTGAATCCATCTCTCGGCGGAGGACGTCCACCAAGGCCACCAATGCAGTCTCGGTGCCATACCCTGGGTGAAACTCCGATTGAAAGGGGTCTAAAGCTGATGCTATCCAGGTGACCCCGGAGCTTCTGTGCCACTACCTCAGGGATGGGAACCTTTTCTGTCCCAGGGGCCACATTGAGAATTAGTACGAGCTCCAAGGGCCACATAGAGGTTGGAGCTGGGGGTGCTTAATAGATGTATTCAAGAAAAGGAGGGCCCAGAACATGGATCTGTGCTGTGAATCTGTCCCCTACCCTTGTGTGCATGCCCTCTTCTCTGCTCCCTTATTCTGAGATCAGTTTTTCAGTGCTTGGGGGTAGTGAATGAATGCAGGGCCCAGATCCAGGCACTGGAAAGGGGCCACATAAAAACTTGCTGAGGGCCACATTTGGCCCCCGGGTCTGAAGTTCCCCACCCCTGCACTACCCATTCAATAACCTTCCCTAAAAAGGGATGGTTAGAGACAGGCCAGTAACTGGCCGGTGTGTCAGTGTCCAAAGATGGTTTCTTTAACAGGGGCCACACCACCATTTCCTTGAGGCAGTCCAGCACCCTACCCTCCCAAAGGGAGGTGTTGATCACCCCTGCCAACACTGGCCCCAAGGTCTCCCTGGAGGCTTTCACCAACCAGGATGGGCATGGATCTAATTTGCAAAAGGTGGTCCTAACAGACGCCAGGACACCCACGACATCAGCCGGCATCACTTCCTGAAACTGATCCCACAAATTTTGAAGTGATTCTCCTCCCCCCCTCTCCCCCCTGTCCTTTATCTAGTTACTTGCTATTTTCTGTTCTTTGGATTTTTACTTTATTTATTTCATCTGGCCATTGCCACAACCTGCCACCTCTCCCATAAAATTCAAACCACGTATTTATGATAGACATCATCGTGCACTTGAGAATCCCCATCTCTGCCCTTGACCCACTTGAGTCATTCAGCAAAAAACTGCATAAACATTTCTTAGGAACTGCTGGAGGGAAAAAAATACAAAAACAAAACTTCTCATGTACAGATAGAAAGAGGAAGTGTCAACCAAGCTTGGTGGCCTGGAATAATGATAGAAATAAAAATCTCCTTAACTTCACAGATTAGGACATTATACACTGATGATGTGACAAAAGAGTTTTGCAAGGAAAAACTCTGGTGGTCCCTGATTGTGACAGCCTCTTGTTTTTGGTACACATTTCCATTAAACTCAATGCAGTCCTATTAACTCTATCAAGTTGAAAGCAAAGTCAGTGGACTAAATTCATCCCTACTATTATTAATTAATTAATGGACTGTTTTATTATTCTGTAGACTCTTCTAATGGAATTACAGCAAGGATGAATTTGAACTTAAATCCCTTAAATCCCTCGTTTGACCCTGTTGATCCAATTAAATCTCTCGGCTGCATTTGATACTGTCGATCATGAGTTGCTGGTGACTCGGTTGTGGGACCGAGCCAGAGTGGACGGGACTGTCCTTAAATGGTGCCGCTCCTTCTTGTCCAGGAGAACTCAACGTGTGGTGCTAAGTGATTGTTCATGTTTTCTCCTGGGCCTCACGTGTGATGCTGGAGTCCTGCAAGGTTTCATCTTATTCCCTCTTTTGTTCAGTGTGTATATGCAGCCTTTGGGGGAGGTCGTCAGAGAGTTTGGTTTAAGGTGTCATCAATATGCTGATGACACCCAACTGTATCTCTCTTTTTCATCAGACTCAGGCCCGGCAGTCTTGGTGCTTACCCGGTGTTTGTCAACTGTGGGGGACTGGATGAGGGCGAGCCTCCTGAAGCTGAATCCTAACAAGACGGAGGTGATGGCTCTGGGGAAAGTTGGGGGGTGATCATCCGTCCTCCCCCGATATCTCAGATTCGTAGTCTGGGGATGCTCCTAGACCCACAGCTTTGCCTGAATGTCCAGGTGGCAGCTGTGACAAAGGGCGCTTTTGCCAATTACATCTAGCATGACAGCTTAAGCCGTATGGCTCAGACTCAGACCTTGCCATGATCATCCATGCTTTTATTACCTCGAGATTGGACTACTGTAACGCACTCTATGTGGGGCTACCCTTGGTGACTGTCCAAAGACTGCAGTTGGTGCAGAACGTGGCAGCCTGTCTCCTTACTAGGGGGACGAGTCGTCATGAGTAAAGTACTCTGTTCTCTGCAGTGGTTGCCGATAGCCTTCCGGGCCCAATTCAACGTGTTGGGTTTGACCTTTAAAGCCCTGAATGGCCTGGGCCCCACTTATCTGCAGGACTGCCTCCCCCTCCAGATCCTGAATCAGCCTCTGCGATTGGCCGGAGGTGCCCTCCTTGAGGTCTCCTGTGTTTCCCGGGTGTCGACCATAAGGAGGCCATTCTCGGTGGCCACCCTGCACTGTGGATGTCCCTTCCGTTGGAGGTCTTCCTCCCCTCCTGCTGTAGACAGTGTAAGACCTGGCTGTTCTGCCAGGCCTTTGCTGAGGGAGACAGGTGATGGGTGGGTTGGGTTAGGGTGGAAGCTTTTTCTTGTTTGGGTTATTTTAATGTTTTATATATTTTTTATATTATTTGTTTTTATGTTGTTGTTAGCTGCACCGAGATGCATAGCAGGAGGGAGGGGCGGCATAAAAGTATGACAAAATAATAAATAAATAAATAAATAAATAAATAATATAAAATATCTGAATCCACTGCCCAGCATAATAGTACTCTTTGGACAGGATTTAATTGCCCTTGTTTAATGTTTACAGTGATGAGTCAGAAATAAAAGGTATATGAAATTGCTGAATAGGAAAAGGTAGCTGTGTCCAACAAGCCTTTTATGTTTCTTTCTATTGCACATTCTTGCTGTATCACTAAATCCTAAAATCCACTCTCTCAATTAAAATGTTCATCTTCTTTGCAAACTCATTAAACTCAATTTTTTTAATGGTCTCACGTGATACATGTGACCGCCTCACTCCCATGTGCCTGTGCGACCCTTGAGATCATCCGTGGGAGTCTTTTTTGAGGTTCCCCGGGCGAGGTGTGTGGCCACCGATGTTTGATCCTTTTCGGTGGCTGCCCCTGTGCTGTGGAATTCACTCCTGGAGGAGGCTCGGCTGGCTCCCACTCTCCTGTCATTTCGACATTTATGTAAGACCTGGCTGTTCTGCCAGGCTTTTGGCGAGGGGTAGGGGGATAGCGTCTCCGCCCCCCCCCCCCCATATTGTGTATTTTTAATGGTTTTAAATTGTTTTATTGTTTTACTTTTTTATACTGTTGTTCGCCGCCCCGGGCTGCCCTGTGGGCAGGAGGGGCATACATTTTATATAAATAAATAAAATAAATAAAAACACATTGTATCACGTTAAATTGGAGTCTGAATTCCCAGTCTGGTCTTAATTTCTCCTTCACATAGGAGAGTCTCAACTCAGTTTCCCATTCAGTTTTTCAATTTGTTTTTTAGTTTGTTTTAATGCTTCTAGAGCACATAGCTTAAAAACCCCCAAACAAGCAAACACCCCTGATGAACTAGGCCAACCTCTTCATGCTAAATTGCCTCTGCAAGCCACTTGCTTATACTGTATCCTGTTCAGGTCCTTTCTTACTCAAAGGAAAGGAGTCAAAAGTGGCAGCAGGATTAACCGTAGGTGGTTCCACATGTAATGGTAGCCCTAGTGTTCTCATTTTTGTAGATATGGGAATGGCCTATTGGATAAACACCAGTCCAGAGCTCCAGATAATATGGAGCCTCATACTTAAGGTAGGTCCACTTCACATATAGGTTGTTTTTACGCAGACACTAAATCAGAACTAATACCCCCACAGAAGGGGAGGGGTATAAAATTGTATAATGAAATAATAATAACAACAACTACACATGTTCGCTCTGCTTTGTGGGAAATAGTTCCACATTTTTAACATTTTATTCATTCTGTAAAAATGACCAGTTTTTTATTTGTGTCAAATTATGGCATTTTGGGGCATTTGACCCAGACCCTGTACAAATATTCTCTCTCTAAATGAGATTCTCTTGTTGCACTAAATCTGATGGCAGCCTTCCACAAGTTCCATTCCAGGAACCTGGACAATACCTAATTGTCCCATTCCACTCTGTTCTACCATTTTTATCCCCCAAAAGCTTTAACAAACTAAATTAATGCACATTATAAACCACTGACTCAATTCTTCATTTTCCTCAATTGTAACAGAAACCACTAACCCAGTGGATATTATTGATCTGTGCTGTATGATGGGGTATAACTTTTTGTGTCCACATTCTGTGCCCTGTGGCTGGAAATATAAGGTCAGCCTCATATCAGCACTCCCATGTTTCAAATATTCATCAGCTTCTAGTTCTGATTCACCTGCTCATTTGCCTGACAAAATTCAAATTTGTTAAAATCTTGCACCATCTTTCTCAATGCTCCAGTTTTGGTATCTGGCAATTTTGATTTCTGGCTTCTTTCCATTACAGTCCTTCCTCTCTTCCTTGTCCTTTAGTTCATGGTACAAAAGGGAGTAGCAAATTGCTAAAAATATCAGTAAAGATATCATTAATCCCACTCATTTCCTTGACAACACAAAACACACATGTTGTGGACTTTTGTCTACCTAACAGTGTTCAATCTTTCCAGAGCTATTTCCCATACTATTTTAGTAATCTCCCACTCTGTATTCGGAAATCTAATCTCCCAAGGTTCAACAGTCAGATTCTCCTTTCTCCATAAAGACAGAAGCTAAGTAGTTGTTCAGTAAATCCATCATTTGTTCCTTCAGTTTGGGAGTCGTCATTTTATTTTCTCATTTGCTCTCTGCTTCATTTGAATCCTCAAGCTTTTTAATGCCAACTGAAGAATGATCTATTGGTTAATGTAAAAAAACTTCTTCTTTCTCATCTGTTAAAAGCAGATTCTGTTTGCTCAAACTGTCCATAATTAAAAATAAAAAAGCAATGTATTTATTTCAGTGACCAGAGGTATGCTTATTCTGAACAAAAGAAATTAAACATACAGCCAAGGGGTGTTCAGATTGGATTGGACTAATACGAGGTATTGGGGGAGGGGGTGTCAAAACATCAAAATTAGGGATGGGAAATTGTATTGAAAATTGGAATCAGATCAAAATTGGTATTGGATTTAGTTGGATCATATTTGGATCATATTGGAATCGGATCATACTTTCCCCCCATTGACTTCAGTCAGAAAATTTCCCATTGAAGTCAATGGAAAACTGAACCTATTCAGTTCAGTGGGCCACTCATCATTCTAAGCCATAATCCTAAAATGATGTATGGGCCAAAGAAGAGCCTAGCAAAGTTCAATTGCAGAGAGGGGGAAATGAGCGTAAGTGCACCCCTGAATTAATCCAATCCAACGAAAATCGGGTGAATTGTATTAATCTGCTGAAAATTGAGTGACTCGTATTACTCCGATTCCAATTTTCCCATCCCTAATAAAAATGAGAAAGGTACAAGAATGACAATAATAAAATATTATGGTTGCTCATCTTCACTGCAGTCAGCAGCAGACATTCCCATTAACTTTAAAGCCACAGATCATGCCCTTTGACATATTCACTTGCCAGGCGTACATAAAAATAAGGCAACAGACACGTAAGTGGGTTTATTTATTTATTTATTTTATTTTATTTTATAGATTTATATCCCGCCCCCTCCTGCAATGCAATGCAGCATTGTAAAACAGTTTACAATGGCCGCAACTGTTTATTAATTACAGTCTGGGTCAATAGTAGAGCAAAGGGGCAAGGCTAAACTGTTAACTTGAACCCAAATTTAACCAAAAACCTAAGCCTTCCCCCTGCATGTCCAGTGCCAATATCTTGCTGATTAAACTGGTATTCAACCGCCTCACCAGATCCCCCAAAATTGGGATCATGGGGGGGGGTGAGGGGGGGGGGGGGAAAGTGACTGGTTCTGCACCACTAGGGACAGCATGTATCCTGTATAGTAGTCCAGAACCCTCCACACCCCAGAGTCAGGTGACACCGTGGGTTGCATATCCCCTAAACGGTCCACCTTTCCCTCACCATGCACAGGTGCCTCAGATTTTCCATAATAATGCGCCCATTTTGGATATAATCCAACTGTGAGTTCCTTCTTACCTTTGACATTGGACTACCACCTGAATGAGTCATGACAAATTATTAATAACCAATTAAACCAATTAGACCAGATTACCCACTTAAACTTTAAATAACAAATAAAACAAATTAAACCAAGTAACTGGAGCCCCATTTAGGACCTAACAATTGTAATACCAAGTCCAAATTAAACAAATTAGACTAAATTAGCCAAATAAGACCAAACTAATTGATTACAACAAATTATTCCATTAAGCAAATTAACTGGCACCATATTTATGATGCCATCATTATGACATTAAGCCAAATTAAGCCAAATTAGACCAAATTAGTGAGAACCACACCAAAATGAACACCCCAATAGCTTTGCCAATTAGCAAAACCACCAGGGAAAGATGCTGCAAGGAAGGTGAAAAAACTCCAACAATAACATCGTCCAGTTTGCCAGGTAAAGAGGAAAACTTCCTTCCTAATCCCAGTTTAGGTGACCGGCATTGCCTGCAGCACCAGTCCAAATGGGCGGGTGGGTGGGGGTTCGCTCTTGCTGCAGTAGTCCGAATGCAACTTCCTTCAGAGTGCTCTGTGTTCCCGGGCAAGCTCTGCCCCCAAATCTCCCGCCCTCAGCAACTATCCTTGCACATAAAATGTTGTAGCCCTGCAAATCCGATTGCTCCCTCCTGACCACATGCTAAAGCACCTCATTTTCTCCAGGGATGGCACTGACAAATCAACACCTACCCCGCGCATATTCATAGTGGGGAAGGTTCCATCTTGAAGGTTCCTGTAACGATTTATTTATTTAAAATTGATTTGCTCATTTAACATTTTCTTCTGCACCTTTCTTATCAGAGACATGGCAGGAGAGAATTTTTAGGAGAGGCCTCAATGTGGAGAGGGAGTGCCTGGTTTAAGCAAAGGCATTCCAGATGTTAAGGATAGCAGGAGAAAGCACAGAGATGACTGTTAAAGAACGACATGAATGATGTAGTAAGGACGAGAAGAGGGAGGGAAAATTGAAAGGAAAGATCAGTGATACAGATATTTAGAACTCCTGTTCCCTAAGAAAAATTGGACTAGCCCTAGCATTATGTCCTCCAGAATTTCTTCATACCATAGTATTTATGGGTTTTTTTATGAAGAACGATAGGAAACATGAGTTATGTTATTTGCCACCAGTTAATGACCTGGTCCTCTCTCTAACCTCTTTCTTTTCATGCAGATTTCAAGATTATTTCATTTACAGCAGTCCACTTAAATTGTATGTTGTTTAATTTTTGCTCATATCCTCCCAGTCCAAATATTCTGTGGATTCACTGTGACTCACAAATGCCAACGCCCTCTCTTCCTGTCATAGATCTCCTCCAGCTCAGTTTCTGTTTTTTTAATTACATTGGTGCACACCGCAGTTAAGGATGACATGCACTTTCCATTATATATATATACATATATATCCTTGTGTTGTAGGTTTTTCATGCTTGGTCTTGTCTCAGTACACTTTAAAAAAGGAATTTTAATCATAGCCATGAGTCATATTTCATTGTCCATTTCAGTTTAGTTTAACATCTATGAAAGGTTTGGGGATGGGTGGGGTATTAAATAAATAAATAAATAAAATAAATAAATAAACAAATAAATAAATTTCCACAATATGTTCCAAGCAAGAAAAGTTGTATTCTAGTCATTTAGAAATGGATACACTAGGAACTTTACCTGAGCTTAGAATCCCTTGACTTCAAAATTCAGCCAAGCCTGACAACAATCCATTCCTTCATTTGAAATTATTCATGTCTTTAATTTTGCCCAGGTGCATTATATGTTTCCTATTATCGTCCCCCACCCCTCCCCCGAACATATTTTAAGGATTAAATTTGTTAGGGATGTGTTTGTATACTTGTAAGTCCCACAGGAAGAATAGCTACGGGTGAAAACAGACATGACGCTAACCACCCTTTAACCACCCTTGGTGGTCATTTATGCATGTTGCAGGGCTGCATAGGGCACCAATACAGCCCTGCAACATGCATAAATAACCACCAAGGGTGGTTAAAGGGTGATTAGCGTCATGTCTGTTTTCACCCTACGTCAAGGACCTCACAAAACGGTCAAATCATGACTGTGTTAATGGTGGCCACGTTAGAGCTTTTTTAAAATTATTTTATTTTTATTTTTTTAACTGTAATAATGATTTTATTGCTGGCCATAGGCCTTTGCAAATTCATTGAAAATTACAATTAATTTAAATACCATAGTAAGGTCAAAATACAAAATACAATACAACAACAACATAACAAAACAGTAAATAAAACCGCGCTGCGCATCTACATTTGCAAACACACACAGCACTGATAAAAATGCCTTGCTCTTCTCGGAGCTTGTGGCAGCACACTTGACCCCTGGGAGATTTTACAGTTAGACATAAATATAATAATAAAATAAAACATATTTATAAAGTAATTATGATTTAAATCACAGATCAGTGACTGCACAGATAGACTTCCAACTACTATAAAGGTGACTCTTTCCTCCATCAGCATGAAATGAGTCAATTGATGTTATCATAACCAAAATAGAAATACAATAGAGTGAATTGGCCCTGAGTTATTAGGTGGTTTCAAGACTCTGCTTGTAGAGAATAACACAAGCACAGTAGGCAGTCACTGCTCTAGATCGAGGGGAGTCATGGCCGTCAAGAAGTTGATGTACCAAGATATTCTCTGGGAGCCCTTTAATACTTGCTTTCATGAATGGGTCAATATATTTCCCTCTTAAGATGTCAATTTTGGGGCAATAAAGGAGAATATGTTCATTGGTCTCAGGGACTGCCAACTCACAATGGGGACATAGCCTCTCTGTGGTGGGAATTTCCCGGTATGTATCGTCCAAAATGGCAGATGGGAATACATTGCAACACATCAGCATTAAGGCTCTCCTCTGCAGGCAATTTGGCCAGTTGATTATATATGCCGGGGGAACAATCCTTGAACTAATATATATAAAGTCCAGAGCAATTTTTGGGGAGCACAAGGCAGGGTTTTTGAGCTGCAGCTCTTGATCATAAATTCTCTTCTTAATCAAGGCTATTGCTCCCCTAAGACCTAGTGGGTGTAGTACTTCCTTAGAAAAGCCCAACTTACGCAGATCCTGCTCAACACAGCTGCACAATTGATCTTTTATACATTCACTGGAAACAAGAGCCAGCAAGGAAGTAGAGACCGGAGGAAAAAGAATGACTTTTAGCCAGAATTTAAAGATTGCAGTTGAAGCCTGGGACCTAATTGATCTTTTGCCTGTTTCGGCCCTCAATATAGCCTGGGGAACACACCTTGGTAACCCCGGAATAGTAAGTAAGAAGGAATTCTGGGTTCCTTCCAGTTTACCCAAATAAGGATGGCCCCAGATAGCAACGGCGTACAGCAGTTGGGAAGTCACCTTGGCGGTGAATAGTCTCAAAGCAGGCCCCACTAACCTGCCACCATTGGGAGAAGAAGAAACTACCAATTGACCTGGAAGACTTACAAGCTTGCTGAAGCATGGCCTTGTAGTGAGAGGCCCAACCACAAGTGGCCGAGAAAACTATTCCCATATATTTAAATGATTGGACATGTTCTATTATAACATTGTCCAGGAACCATCTGTGTTGTTGGCGTGACTGGCCGAATACCAGGACCTTCGTCTTGGCATAATTTATAGACAGGTTCTCCTGGTTGCAATATAGAGCAAACCTTTGAATGCTCTGTAGGAGACTACCTGCGACACTGATAAGAGGACAGTGTCGTCTGTGTATAATAAAACAAATAACTTCTGGGAGCCTAATTTTGGGGCATGGATGTCACTCAGACATAAAAGGTGTTAAATCGTTGAGATAGAAGTTAAATAAAGCAGGAGCCAATATGCATCCTTGATGGACTCCTTTAGCCAAAGAGATATCTCTGGTAAGTGAATGATTTAGGGGAGAGCGGACCTGGAGAGTGTTATTTAGATGTAATTTTACTAATAAATACAATAGTCGGCCGTCAATAGATGTTCTTTTGAGTTTTAACCATAAACGTTCCCTGTCTATTGTGTCGAAGGTCGCTCTCAGGTCTACGTTAGAGCTGTCGAGGCCAGCTTTAGCCTGACCTTATAAACGCTGCAGGGGAAAGTGTCACCAGATGTGGAACTTTGATATGTCAAGAAGCAAGGAACATAAAACTCCTGCTAATAAAACTGACAGAACTTGTTAAATCCTAAGGTGAGTAGTTCTGCATTCTGTTTTCTCGTTCTTAGATAAAAACCAACCCCAACAGAGGTTCAGCACAAGAAATCCACTATACCATTTAATCTCTGGTTATTACATAATGTATAGACCTTATTCAGGAGTTTTTTGACAGAAGTGACTTTGACTCTTGAGGAACAGAGAGCATTATCAATTTCTTCAAATGAAATAACTGCTGAGCAAAAAGCAGATTCGCCACCTATATCACTAAGGATATATATATATATATATATATATATATATATATATATATATATATAAAATCTAATATTAACATTTTTGCCAGTCTAAAGATTGTTTGTGATTACAGGAATACAAAGACCATCTTTACTCTTGTAAATAGTCCTGGATCTACTTAAGCTCTATGTATGAAGGCATGTATTTTTATGTTAACACAAGCTTCAATTCAGTAAGAACTGAAGCTATTCAGCAAGATATTACTGCCAATTCCACCTCCTCCTCCCTTCCACTCTCGGCTGGTGTTCCCCAAGGCTCTTCTCCTTGGCCCTCTCCTCTTCTCTATCTATATCCTGTCCCTAGACAAGGCTTCCCATGGCTTCCAATATCACCTCTACGCTAATGACACTCAATTCTATCTCTCTACTCCCTCTCTCTCTCTCCATCTATCCAAGCTCGCCTGACCAACTCTCTGACATCTCTACCTGGATGTCTCAACGTCAGCTCAAACTCAACATAGCTCAAACTGAACTCCTTATCTTCCTCTCTCATCCTTCCTCTCCCTCTTCCCTGTCGATCCTCATCGATGGAGTCACCATTCTTCCCGTCCCCCAAGCCCGTAGCTTAGGCTTCATCTTTGACTCACCACTTTCTTTTAAACCCTACATCGACTCTGTTGCCAAATCCTATTATTATTATTATTATTATTATTAAACATTTATAAAGCGCCAGTAACAACCTGGCGCTGTACAGAACATATAATCAGCTGCGGTCCCTACCTGTGGCTTACAATCTAAAAG
>QEPC01002054.1:2844516-2933946 GCA_003113815.1 Sphenodon punctatus | reverse complement strand
GGGGTGGGGTGGGGCTGGGGATAGGGATGGGGGTTTTCCCCATGTAGGGTATTTTAAATTGTTTTAAAATGTTATTATTGTTTTAAATGAAATGTTGTTCACCACCCCGGGCTGCCCTGTGGGCAGGAGGGGCGGGATATAAATTTAAAAATAAATAAATAAATAAATAAATAAATAAAACAGACATAGTGGAACTAGAAAAGGTACAGAGAAGGGCAACAAAAATGATCCAGGGTATGGAACAGCATTCGTATGAGGAGAGGCTTGATAGGTTGGGGCTCTTCAGCTTGGAAAAGAGACGGCTGAGAGGAGATATGATAGAGGTTTATAAAATCATGAGTGGTGTGGAACTTGTAAACAGGGAACGGTTATTTACCCTCCCAACTAGTACTAAAACTAGGGGACACTCCATGAAACACACAGGTGGCAGAATAAAAACAGACAAAAGAAAGTATTTTTTCACTCAACGTACAATTAGGTTGTGGAATTTAATGCCAGGGGAGGTGGTCAAGGCCAGCAGTATAGCCGAGTTTAAAAGAGGTTTGGACAAGTTTCTGGAAGATGGCTCCATTAGCAGCTATTAGCCAGACAGAATTGGGGAACAAAACCCTTTACTGTCAGAAGCCTGGGGATGACCCACGGAGAATAGATAGCATGGTGACCTATTGGGTGCTTCTCCAGGCCCCTGTGACTGGCCACTGTCGGAGGCAGGATGCTGGGCTCAATGGACCGTTGGTCTGACCCAGTATGGCACTTCTTATGTTCTTAAATACAGGTTTCAGGGCTGCATTGGCTCCAGTGCACTTTCTCATAAGTGTCCTTAAAAAATTACATATCTGGCCAGCCTCACCTCAGTGCTCGAGGATGAGAACTGGGCCAGATCCAGGAACTGGAAAGTGGTCAAAAAGAAATCAGACTGAATTTGGCCCATGGATCACTCATTCCTGTTGATACATGGTGGTGTTATTGTTAGTTATATCTTTCAATATGTTACTGAATGTGTGATCCGTTTAGTCCATCCTGGCATTGTGCTTTAGTTTCCCCAACAATAAGGGTGCTAGGCACTTGTAGATCTTTGTCAACTCAGCATGCCTTTTGCTGCTGACTGCAGGGGTGCATTCAGATAAGCCTAGCTGTGGAATCAGTCCCACAACGGGTGTTTTCACACATTTCTCCACGTTTGTTGTTACATCCTGAACTTTCTGTGTGTCTAAATCACTCACCCAGATCTTAAACATCTGGCTCTTTGAACTTCTGCATAGAACTTCACACAGAACTTTTGTGTGTAAAAAGTTCTCCTGCTAAACTGCTTTGCTCCAGGCAGCTGTGGTCACTTGGTTTCTATGGCAACCCCTCATGTCTATAGCCTGTCTCTTATACACATCTAGATGTGTATAAGAGACAGCCCCTTACATGACTGTGAATTTGCAACAATGAACACCTAATGAAGAATGAGTACTGTCTCTACCTCCATCTATGCTAACCCTGAAACTACTTTGGGGACCCTGCAAACCCCGGTACGGTATATAATGGGGCTAGGTGTGAAGGTTTCNCTGTGGTCACTTGGTTTCCATGGCAGCCCATCACGTCTACAGCTGCAGCTACTTTAGGCTGCCTCAGGGCAGTGTTTGGGTGAAGAATGCATACAGGAACTGCCTCAGGGTAGTGTTTGTGTGAAGAATGCATCTGGAACTTACTTGTGGACTTGTAAACCCAGAAGACTGAAAGACCAGTGCTTTAAGGTGTGTGTAAAAATGTCCAACAATAATTCACTGCAAATTCCCTGACTGTTTGTTTCTGGGATACCCTCCCAGGCCCTTCCCTGACCTGGAGGCAACTCGTAAGAATCTCCCCATCCTCTTTTTCCAGGCTTCCTGGTGGCCTCTTCAGCAACTCTCCCAGCAAGCTTCCAATTCATCTGACCCACACAGCTTTCTCCACCCAGTTTTCATTATCCCAATCAGCCTCCCCACCATGACCTGTAGGTAACAAAGGTAGTTAAGGTCATCAAAGTATCTGAAAAAGGTGCATCTGGAACATTCCAATTAACCCTTCTACAAAAGACAAAATGTAACGGAGCTCATAAACTTTACCAATGGGCTCCAATACTGTAGTTAATAGTGATATTCCTTCTATACCTGGCATGTCCACAAACCACACAGTCTAGGACAATTGGGGATGACTTCCCAAAGCAAGAAGACGAAATCTAAATCAGAATAATATTAAAAGAAGTACGTTAGCCCATTATGGAATTCAACCCCAGTAATCAGTTTCTCTGCTCTCATTTTGTTACAGCTCCCTCTGTTGGCATTTCTAGTGCACCAACAGTATAGTTTTCAAGATCGGATTTTAATACCTTCTTAAAAATATGTAAATAAATTATTTTGCACAATAACTCAGAATTGCATTGCCAACCAACTAAATGCACCACAGGATGATGGCAAAAATCTGTCAAACTCTGCATTTAACTAGCAGAGGAAGAACTTGCAAAAATCCAAAAAGCTAAAAGAAAAAGTAATGTGTATATATTTGCCTACAAGTAAAACACCGTATAACTTAAAGTGGCACATATTTTGACGGAGATATAAAGTATCATATACTGGCAATTAAAATCAACTTGCAATTCACTAATCTTTAAATCATGGACCATGTACATAAATGAACCAAACAGATACATTAGTTTTTTGGAGTTACATTCCTTTCCCTTTGCACTGAAGTGTTTAATTACTTTATCCTACAACAGGCCATCCTAGTGATAATTCCCACGTTCTAAAAAGTCACAAAAAACTACCCTTCTTAGCTCTTGGGTTGTGATATCAACACTTTATATAAATATATTAAAAAATTCAGAACGAATCTTTTACAGTGTACTTAGGGATGAAATAAATATCCAAAAAGAATACTGAATTTGTCTAATTCTGTATCTTCAGGCCTGTTTTTAGCAAAGTGGATATGAAGCACTATTTGCTTCCTACTTAGTTTGTGGGTTCAAATCTTGTTTTGGATTTTTTTTCTTTGGGATTTCACTTCAGTATTTCAGCTACTTCAGGATTTTGATTACTTTGGTATTACTTCACGGTACTTAGCAGTTTTTTTTAAAAAAAATGTGATTGTCTCATTTCTGGATCAATTACATTCACAATCTGCAGTATTAAAGAAAAGAAACAAATATAGGAAATTTCCCAGTGGTAAAGATGAATGTGGGTATTCATTTGTGGGAACAAATATACAAATTATGTTCATTAATATAAATATAAAATAGCATATTTATGAAGCATTTTTCAGCATGATTTAGCCCTAATTGTGTGATATGTGTGTCTATTTTAGTGTATTATGTACTTCTGTTCAGATTTGCCATCAAGATTTCAGTTTTCTGTTAATCTGATAGTTCCTACTCTGTCCTAAATAAAAAAATAAAGACCATCTTTGCAAATACATTTTTACATCCACATGCCCTATTTCCACAAAACTGCATGATTTTGGTCTTAAGTTTTAAGTTTTGAAGCCAGTGGGGAATATGAGTAGAGACTAAGGGGTCGGAGTCTGGAGTCACAGACATAAATTTAAGAAAAATGTGTTCCCTTTGTCCACCTGTGAAGGAATGGGGGCTTGTCGGGATTAGATACTGTGTGTTCTTTATTCTATCTATGTAACTCTTGATGTCATGTTATGCGCTGGCTGTATAAAAGATGAGGTAATGCCATTGCTTGGTCTGGGAGACCAACATTTTACACACAACAGCCGAACATGTGCTTAGGGGTTTTGACACCCAATCTTTGTTATGTCTAAAGATGTCCATAAATGAATAAATCTTTAAAACCCACAATTTTATATCTTGTGTGTTTTATCTATTCAGAGTAGAAAATCACCCTACAGTGGCATTCTCTTGATAATACTATCTCTGGCTCTACTCTTTCTTGTAAAGGGGTGATTTCTAACAGTCCAACTAAAAACTAAAAAGCTTCAAGGGAAAGAGAACATAATCTTCCCATAAACTACAAGCCAAAAGCCTCAAAGCTGCTGCCTTTTGGTGATCTTGGGCCACAGGGACATGTAATTTTTGTGAAAGGTTCGTCTGGCTCCTGTGTGTCTCCATGGTATTTCTGGTGGGCGGAGGTATTTGAGCATGGAAGGAGGAACAAAAAACAAATGGGTGGAGGGACTGAGGAGGGAAAGGAGTGAGGGGTTCTTTCACAGCTGGATTCTCTTTGGAATGAAACTTTGCCCACACAGTCCAAACAGTTTCTATATTGGGACTGAAGTCCTTTTGCACCAAGGAGCATCATCCAGGGAAACAACTGGTGGGAAAAGATGATCAGGTAGCCCCTAAACACGTAACTATGCCCCTAGCATGACATTTGCAATTTCAGGACAGGATGGATTTGCAAGTGTTTATTTTGTTATGTCTGATAATGCCTCATGTCTCTCTAATGAGAAGAAACAAAGCAGTTAAGACGATCTGTTCTATTTGAAAGACTTCTGTTAGTGAGCATGTGCCCAAAGACAAATTTGAAGAAGCATCAAAATTAGCACGCATCAAAATTAGCATGCTCTCACCAACAGAATGCTGGTCCTATACCTGGTGTCAGCTTACCCACAGCTTAGGACCACATGGAAAACACACTCTAAACAGCTGTTCCATTAAAACCGATTGGACTGTCCTCACATACATTAGTTCTCACAGAAATTCAGCCTAGTATTGACTTAATCAATTAGCCAAGATATTTTATTCTTACTCTTCAATTTTTCTCTGTATTTTTAAAGTAACTTTTAAAGAGCTACACTTAACACAATGATATATAATATTTGGGACTGAGCAAATGTTTTTAAAAATGCAATGAGATTACATATTGTAAGGTTGTAATCATCACCAACTGAAATCAACAGGAGTGTCCGCAGAGTTCAAGTGTGCTTGTAAGCCTAAATAATTCTCTGATGGGGATACCTAAATGCAAAACATTTACACTGCAATCTACAAACCCAGAGGAAATCAATGAGGACGTTCTGGACTAAGTGGTACGTGCTTCCTGGCCTTTTACTGCTATTATTAGTCACCAAACTGATAAGAAAATTTTGGAGGAAACTTGGTTAAGACTTTGGCGGGGAGGAAACTCCTTGACATTTTTCAACAACATGCATAATAAATGTTAAAGCAGTGTTAAAGTGGAGTTAGTATTATGGGTATTTTCAAACGTGATGGCGGGAAGGGGCTACCACACTTAAACCTGACCTGGGAAAAGGCTGCTACCGCACTCCGGAGTGGACTGGTACCCAGAACAAACGTGACATGGGCCAAGCTCCACCAGGGAGCAAGGAGGTCCTCACCATGGTCTGGAGTGGTGGAACAAATGCAATGATGGCTCCAGTCGGTGGCAAACTGCTCCCAGAACCATGCCCACCACGTCTACATGCAGACATGTAGACGTGGGCAAATGAAGCCAAAGCTGCCGTTCATGCCCACCCAGAGCAGGGCTCAGTGAGGGAGGGAGAGGAGGGAGCAACAGGTAAGCAGCCCGGCCAAAGAAGGTCTCCGTCAAGCACCAGTGGACCAGACTATCAAGGTGGGTCACACCTGCACAGCCAAGGACCAGCACAGTTTAAGTAAAGGGTAGTTTATTAGATATCAGCTCACGTCATAGCCGGGCTGCTTTGCAGGAGGGGCGGGATATAAATTTATTAAATAAATAAAATAAATAATAAAATAGCCTAAACAACTAAGTATACAAAATAAACAGTTCCAACTAAAAAGAAGTACATTGACACTGGGACAGCCCTCACACCAATGTTAATGTTCAGGGTGGGGGGCAGTGCACCATTATGGCCAGCCTCATGGCGGGTGGACCTTAAGCAGGGTCAGGAGTGTTCAGATGGAATGGATTTGTGTTCGGGGGGGGAGGGAGGTGATAGACCCACACGCTCCACATATGAGGAACATTGGACAATGCCCCTTAGGAATGGGCGAACAGAAGTGAGTTTGGAAATTTGGTTCGGTTCGGAAATTCGGTTCGGTTCGGAATTTCAGTTCAGTCGACCGAACTATTCCAGTTCGGTCCAAACTCCAAACTTCCGAACAAAGTTCAGAAATTCAAACCCCATTGAACTAAATGGAATATTATCTTTTAGGGATGGGTGAACACAGCCGAGTTCGGAAATTTGGTTTGGTTCAGTTCGGTTCGAAAATTGAGTTTGATCCGGAAGTTCAGTTTGGTCAACTGAACTGGTCGAGTTCGGTCCGAAATCTGAACTGCATTTGCCCATCCCTAATGCCCCTTCAGTAGCCCAGTTCCCCCATATGGTAAGCTGCTATATGGGGTCACCAATGCCCAAGCCCAGCTGCACATCCGTCTGAGTCCACACATCATATAACGCCCTAAGTTCAGCCACTGAAGGCTCTTCTCGCATGTACAAGCTGCTCAGGGGGCCCTCCTGGTGATTAAGCTCAAGCAGCCAGTTCAGGCAGGTGCTACAGGATTGGCCATGACCATGGGCTCCAAGGAGGGCGCAGACAAACAACAGCCCCAGAGACGGTCCCATAGTAGCAAGGCACAGGCAAACATCCAGCAGTCCACAGATCTCTCAGAATGCCAGGGTTTCCACAGGTCCCCAGAGAGTCCCAGCACCATTGGGGCGTGTGTGTGTGTGCACTGTTGTCAAACAACTGGAGGCCAAACTTGCAGGCCCGGCACCCTGGGGCAGTAACGGGCAACCCCAAAAGCTGCTGAACACATGCCTGTGCCATAAGTCCGCAAGAGGCATGGTAACCCACACACTCCAATCCTGGGGGGCAGACATTCTCTGGCCAGGGGACACGGAAGGAGCAGGATCTCCAGACATGGCCAGAACCAAGATGGAAGGGGTTGGTAATGAACCTAGAGACAGCTGTGTGAAATTAAAACAGACAATGGCTCCCCTTTCAGCTCCAAGGTCACAACATAACTGGCATGCAGACACCAAAGGTAATGCTAAGGAGGGAGAGAGGAAAACCAAGGTGGGGGGACAGGATACTCCAGGAGGCTACAGTCACCCAGGTTTTCCATCCCACCTGAAAAAGGGGTGGGGAGGGACGTGAAACCACAACACAGTGAGGATAGATACAAGGAAAGGAATTGACACCTGCTCCAGGCAAGGCCCCACACGCTGCCGGCCACACACCCAAGGGCAGACCCCATAATCAATGCAAAAGGGTCACAGATGCATGCAAACGCTCCACATCATGGAAGCACATGTAATGCAGTCCCTAAACACCCCCTCCCCCACCCCATGCCCGGGGACGGGGACCATCCCACTCATGGCTAACACCTGTTCAGAATGGAGAGGCCCACTATGATCAATGGGGTCACAATCAACAACGTAGCTGTGCACATAACCATGTGCCTATATGGTCAGCCATGCAGCACAAGCAATCTGGCACTGGTTTGCTTCAGAGCCGCATGGTATACAACCCCCTTGTGGTCAAGTTAGCCTACCTGCCCTTTGCCGTCGATCACACCATGGATGCGGAGCAGGTCGATGTCCGTTGTTGTCTCCTGCACTGTGTCGCAGAATGGTATAGACAGCATGAGTTGATCATGCAAACATCAGTAGACCATCATCTTGAATTACCTTGCCAAGCTACAGGCCTCTTTCTTTAGAGACACCCATAGGCGCTGTCACCGGAGGGCTGGTTACCGAACGTATGGGCAGTTGCAGACCCTGATGAGGCTCATCTCCTCCAGGCACTGGAACAATGGTCAACTGAGGAGGGTTGCCTGGAGCCAGACATGGCACCTCACAGCTGCTACCTGTGGCATCTACCTAGTCATGCCCATCCAACGCTACTTCTGGATCATTCCAATGGCAGTCAGCGGTGGGCGAGGGTCCTGAACACGTGGGACGATACTGCATGGCAGACCAGCTTCAGGATGGAGAGACAGCTCATTCTGAGGATAGCAGAGCGCCTCCAGCCATGGCTGGAGTGACAGGCCACCCCAATGTGATCACCCATCCCTGTGGTGCAGCGAGTGGCCATAGCTATATGGGGTATGACAACCCCCAACTCCTGATGTTCTGTTGCCCAGCACTTTGGTGTTAGGATCAGCGCCGAAGTCCACCATCATCCGGGAGTTCTGTGAGGCGGTGGAAGCCTTCCTCCTCAATTGAATGGTCCAGTCCATGGATCAGGACCAGGTAATGGCAGACTTCCAGGCACCAGGTTTCCCTAACTGTATTGGGGCCATCAATGGCGTGCACATAGCCATCCTGCAGCCCCCTCATGATGAGGCTGCAGAGTACATAAACTGCCATGGATTCCATTCCCTGCAACTCCAGGCGGTGGTGGATGACGGGGACTGCTGCACTGATGTGTTTGCTGGCCACTCTGGTCACAGCCATGATGCCCAGATCCTCACCATTTCCCCACTGTTTGCTCACATGTACAGGGGGGACATCGGTGATCCCACCATGACCCACATCGAAGGGGTTGCGATGCTGCCAGTCATAATTTGGGACCTTGCCTACCCCCTTCTCTGATGACTCATGGAGATGTATCCAGCATCCTGCACCCTAGCCCAGAGGCACTACAACACCCACCAGCACTGCCCAAACGTTGGTCAAGTGGTGTCAGGCTTCACGGGCGCCAGAAAGCCTGGAAGGAAGCATGCAAGCTCCCAAAAGTCCATAAACCTTGCAAGCCGTGAGGGATTCTATGAGCCTGGAGGCACAAGAAGCGGCTGCAGGGCCGTCAGCAGGGGAAGGGAGTTTCCTGGCAGAACCGGAAGTAGAAAGAGCACGGCGCCACCAACAAGGCAGCTGGTCATCAGGGCACCAGAGCTGGAAACGCAGCTCCCTCTGCACTATCACCAGTGCAAGCAGGCTCATCTTCTGAGAGCATCGGAGTGTTGCCTGAACAACCCCGACGCTCAGCGTGGCTCCAGGAGAAGTCCCAAAGGGGTGGGACTTATCACTTAAATACAGATTACAGCACTTCCTCTTTGCTGGTAATCAGTTGCTGAGAGGCAGCCCCCCTGCGTGTGTGAAAGCTAAGTATTGCTGAGTCCTTTGGTGTTATTGTGAGATTACGTATCCTAGGTTATTGCTCCTAGTATCCCTTTTTTCCCCCTTCCCTTCTGGAGTGAGTGGGTGTGTGACTGTTTAGTGGGATTTGTGGTGCAAGGGTGTGGGTGTTTGCTGTTAGGGAGTTTCCTCTTTCCCTCCTGGGCAGCTCCCCCCTTGTGGTTAGTGAGCTTGTACCCTACTCCTACCCCCACATGCCCAAGGACCCCCTCCTCCCTGTTCTCTCCACCTTGTGGCACGCTGTTCCATCCTTCCCTTCCCCTTTGAGTGTGGTTACACGTGTGGAGTGAGAGCTGGAATTGTGTGGGCTTCTCCTCTGGGCACTGTGTCTAATGATGATTGGGGCCTGATTGCCCAGGAATCCTATGGCCACAATCCTATCCTGAAGGGTTAGTTTCCACTTGTGCAGGAACCAGGTGAGATTGGAGTGAGAGTGAGCCTGAGCAATGAGAAGCCTCTATCCTTGCCCTTGCTCCCACACCCTGGTCATAAGCAGGCCTTCAGGGCTCTCAAGCAGCGCTGGAGATTCCTTACTGACTGCCTGGATTTCAAGGTGGAGACTGTTGCCTTGATGACAGGAGCAGCTTGTATGCTCCACAACATTTGTGAGACTGATGGTGCTGCCTTGGATTACCCTATGGCGTTTAGACTCCCAGGGCCCATGCCTACATGATTAAATGATGTATAAACCCACTGCCTACATGATTAAATGAGCACTGTCTCTACCTCCATCTATGCTAACCCTGAAACTACTTTGGGGACCCTGCAAACCCCGGTACGGTATATAATGGGGCTAGGTGTGAAGGTTTCATTTGTAGGTCAAGGGAACATTGGGGGGGGCTCCCTATGGACACGTTTAGGGGGGAGCATAGCAATGGGGCACTGGCTGGGGAAGGGGTCGCTGATAGATAACACTGTGAGAAAGTTAACACAGCCCTGCAACGTCCCACATCAACAGGTGTCCGGGAGGAGGATGACAGCAGTACCCGAGAGGCCAGGGAAGCTTCCCCTGAGGCCTGCAAAGGTAGGCAGAGGAAGGGCAACAGGGAGCGGAATGGGGAGGTCAGGATTGGGCTAGCCGTGGGGAGGAGGGGAGAGGTCTGCACATGCTGGCCCACAACCCTAATGGCTGCATTTCCTCCCACACAGGAGACCAAGAGCCCTAAGGAGATGTGCCTCAGCCCAGAGACATCCTTCCTCCTGATGCAGGTAGGTGATGGGAACGCATTGGGAAGGAGGCTATGGGGAGGTGGGAATGGATGTGGGGTTGGCTGGGGTGGGGAAAACACGGAGCCCCCACCACACACACCACGTGGCACAGCACCCAAGAGTGCCAGAGCAGAATGCACCCTACACTGACCACCGAAAGCGGGAGGGCATGGGCCCCATGGTCAGGCAGACACTCAGGGAAGGGGACAACAGCACAGTACACAATGCAATGGGAATGCAGGCCCAAACAGATAGGATGAGGTACCATCCCCCACTGTCCCCCCCCCGAGTCCAGGAATGTCCGAGTACTGTGAGAATGCCCTGACTGACAGAAACACATGTCTCTTAACCCCACAGATCAGCAGCCCCAAGTGGAAGAGGGCCCAACAGGACCAGTACTGGGTGCCCAGCACATGCCAGGATGCGCCAGTGCAGGAATGACCTCACTGAGGACCTGCTACAGATGGGGACTAGTAGAAGAATGCAAATGTTATATTAAGGTTTAGTTACCCACTTAGGACTTGGTGCTATTTTTCTTTGATGAAAAGACTTTATGGGTCTTTTCATCAGATTCAGTCTTCATTTATACTCTGAAGCCTCAGTAACTTTGGGGCCCTGGGATGATGGTTCAATATTTCTCTACTGTATTGTATTATTGGCCTAATATGCTGCAAAAGGAACATAACCAGATACAAATATGACGTGATATATGAGAATTACATCAATACTAGAACCCAGTTTCTTAATCCTGCCACCAGATGGCAGCCTTTACACGTGTCAGTGAAAGGTAGCAATTTCCTTTACCAAGTTAAATAGCATGGGTGTTCATGATTATTTTTATTGCACTGAAAACCATTTATGCATTTACACCAATCTTTGCAAATCTCATTTAGCTATTAAAGTTTTCATCTTTGGTGTAAAGTTTTGAGGGGCTATCTTCCCCAGAATTTAAAACAATCATAGGAAAAAGATTAAATCTGCTTAAAATTTAGGTTTTTGGTTTTTTTTTTAAAAAAAATATACCTTCTGCATATCTTCACACAGACAGCTGCCATGCCTCTGCCCCACATCAACCAGATGTGTAGACAGAGCAGAGATGGGGCAGGCTGTCCCTGCTCTGGAACTTCCAGGAGCACCGCCAGCAAAGAAAACATCCCAACCCTGGGGCACCAGCCAGAGGAGCAATGGCCATCTGTCTGCTTGACTGACAGCCACTGCAGCCCCGCTGTCTGCCAGGGGTTGCCCAGGCAATGCCACAGCACTGCGGGCTTTAAAACTGTGGTCCTCTAACCCTTGTCAAAAAAAATAAACTCATGATGTTGATTCCCCGGCCAGTTATCACCCTGTCTCTAATCTCCCCTTTTTTAGGGAAGGTTATTGAATGGGTGGGTGCCTCGCAGCTTCAGGCACATCTTAATGCTATTGGATTCCTGAACCCGTGTCAGTCAGGATTTCATCCTGGGCATGGCACTGAGACTGCGCTTGTGGCCTTGGTTGACAATCTTTGCTTGGCAATCGACAAGGGCAATTGTACCCTGTTGATTCTGTTAGATCTTTTGGTGGCCTTTGATATAGTTGATCATGGGGTGTTGTTGGCACAGCTTTGTGACCTGGCAGGGATTTGTGGGACTGCTTTTGAGTGGTTCTGCTCATTCCTGGCTGGGAGAACCCAGAGGGTAGTGATGGACAGTGGCTCATTGTCCCCTAAGGAGCTCCCTTGTGGGGTCCCGCAGGGCTCCATCTTGTCCTCATTCCTGTTCAATGTGTATGTGACCTGGGTGAGTTTGTACAGAAATTTGGCGTCAGGTGCCATCAGTATGCTGATGATACCCAACTCTATCTCTCCTTTTCATCTGACCTAGGCCCTCACCCAGGGGAGATTGGAGATGGGGTGATAACTAGCAGGGGAGTCAATGTCAAGAGGTGGTTTTTTCAGTGGGGTCATACAACTACAGTTTTGAGGCCATCAGGCACCCTGCCCTCCCGAAAGGAGGCATTGACAGTCCAAACGAGCAATGCAACAGTGTCTCCTGGTTAACTTTTACCAACTTGCTAACTTGCCTGGCTGCTGTTGGGGACTAGATACAGGAGAGCCGACTGAAGCTGAATCCAGACAAGAATGAAGTGATGAGTGATGATGACTGGCTAGCCTTGTGGCCTGGGAGACGTAGGGACCCCAGTTATTGCTGGGGTCCAGCCTCCTTTGGTCACTCAGGTTCACAGTCTTGGGGTGCTCTTGTATCCATGGCTACGCCTGGATTGCCAGGTTGCGGTGGTGGGCAGGAGCACTTTTCACCAGTTACATCTGGTGAGAAGGCTTCGATTTTTTTGGACAAATTTGGATTTGGCCACTGTTGTCCGTACCTTTGTAACCTCGAACCTAGACTACTGCAATGTGCTCTATGTGGGGCTGGCCTTGATGACTGTTTAGAAGCTGTAACTGGTGCAGGATGTGGTGGCTTGTCTTCTGTTGGGGGTGGATCACCAGGAGCACATTAGTCTGCACTGGTGACCAATAGCTTTCCGGGCACAATTCAGGGTGCTGGTTTTGATATATAAAGCCCTAAACGGCTTGGACACCAGGTATCTGAAAGACCACCTCTTCTCTCCATCACTGATGGAGTGTTCCCTGCCTTGGTTCCTCAGGTACACAGTCTGGGAGTGCTCCTCAACACACAGCTCCTCATGGATGTCCAGGTGGCGGCTGTGGTGAGGAGTGCATTTTGTAAATTACACCTGGTATGGTGATTATGACCTTGTATCTCAGACTGTGACCTGGCCACCATCATCAATGCCTTCTTCACCACTAGGCTTCATTACTGTAACACGCTCTACATGGGGCTGCCCTTGGTGGTGGTCCGGAGGCTCCAGCTGGTGCAGAATGTGGTGGCCTGCCTCCTCATAGGGATGGGCCACCAGGAGCACATAACACTGGTGCTCTGTTTACTGTACTGGCTGCCTATAGTCTTCCGGGCCCGATTCAAGGTGTTGGTATTGACCTGTAAAGCCCTACATATGGGACCGCCTCAACCCTGGGTTCTGGAGTGACCTCTGAAGTCAGCCAGGGGCGCCCTTTTGGAGGCAGGGGGCCATCATGGAGAGGGTGTTCTCGGTCACTGCACCCCATTTATGGAACTCCCTCCTGGTGGAGGTTTGCCAATCCCCAGATCTCCTTTACTTTAAGCACCAATGTAAAACTTGGCTTTTCCACCAGGCTTTTGGTGGGGTAGTGGGAGGGATTGGTAGGGCTGGGGGGAGGTTTTCATTCATCATTTTATATTTGTATTGTTCTTTTAATGTTGTTTATATTGTATTGTTTATATTTTATATTGTGCGCCACCCTGAGCTGCTGTAGCAGGAGGGAGTGGGATATTAATTTTTTAAATAAATAAATAAATAAATAAATAAAATATCCTGTTGTAGCCTCTAAGGTCAGATGGGAGTGCCCTTTTGCAGGTGCCATCTGCCTGTGACGTTTCTACAGCAAGGGCATGCAGAGCATCATTCTTGGTGGCAGCCCCGTAATTATGGAACTCCTTCTTCTTGCGGTTCGTCTAAGCCCAAATCTGCTCATCTTCTGGGAATTATGTAAGGCCTTTCTGTTTTTCCAGGTGTTTGGCAGGCATCCCCCAAACCCACTTGGCTAAGAGCCATGAATAATCTCCAAGAACTTATCCAATCCTTTTTTTAAATTAGCTACACAACCAGCCTTGACCACTTCCTCTGGCAGTACGTTCCACAAGTTAGTTGTGATCTGAGTGAATTGGGTGGGGGTAGCAGTTAGGGAAAGGTTGTGGGAGGGTAAAGGGGATTTTTTTTAGATGTTTTTAATTGATTGTAAGCCGCCATGAGCCATAATGGGAAGGGCAGCATATAAGTTTGATTAAATAAATAAATAAATGTCTTCCTAGGGCTCCCTGTCTTACCGCAGTCTGCCCAGAGACTCCCAGACCCTCCTGGCCTAAACCCCTTGCTCCATTCCTGTATGGGGTCTGAGTTACTACCGTCGTCCCCAGCAGTCGGCCTTGGAGTTCCAAACCCTGCTGTCTCCTAGCTGACACTCTTTATTTACCCCACAGCCCAGATCACATGACCCACACCGTTGGAGTGAGCGGCCCAGATCATGTGACCCACACTGTTGCGGTGAGATGGTGTTCCCTGCACTCTGGATTAACTCTTTCCCTCTAGGCCATGTGAGCAAGTAGTGAAGCCCTACTCTGGGCCTGTTCCTGCTACTACATAACCCAGAATTTCACCAAAAGTGAGAATGGTTTTAATGAGAAATTTTATATGGTTTTATTGGATTTTATATTTTTGTATTTTATGAGCCACCCTGAGTCTGTGGGAGAGGGCGAGATATAAATTAAAAACAAGCAAATAAATGAGTAGTGGAAACTCCTGGGATCAATGAACAGTTTGATTGAATAAACTCCACCATTTGGCCCATGGGAATTAAGTTTCAGTGGGAGTTTTCTAGTCTCACCTTATTAGACCTGCTCTCAAAATCTGGTGCTTCTTCTTATGACAATGGGTAACCTGATGCAGACCATAGGGCATAGCACATCCTGACATGAGGCTACATAAACATTAAAATGGCATTAGCAAATTAAGTAGTTTGATTGATAGAAGGTGAATCAGAGCTAAGATATGCTGGTCCAGTTATGGTGAAGCCACAATGGGGATCATTCATAGATAACACTATATGCAAATGATGATGCCTCACTATATGAGGCATGATGAATTAAGCAAATACTGTCATAGAGAAAAGGTGGAAAAAAGTAGCATTTTGCTTGTCTTTCCATTGAATCAATGTATTACACAAATTTAGTAAGGGATAAAAAAATCTCATGCTCAGGAATTAGTCATTGTGAATAAGGGTTACTGAACTGAACCTCATGTTCTTTTCCATTTCCTGCTATGGGACAAGATTTTTGCAAGATCAGAGTCTAAAAGATAAGCTCTTAAGTTGCACAATTTTCCAAAATGCTAAGTAATGGGTGTTAGTTGCTGGGTGCTCAGTGTTTTTGAAAACAAAGATAATTATTTGGGACTTGAGGATAAAGTTTGCATATCTGCCTAAGTGACATAGGACGTTTGGTCTCATAACCTGGGAGACAATACTTAGGCTCCTGATTTTGAAGATTGCAACCATATACTTTAAATATAGTCAAGGAATACTGAGGCAGCCATGGCTAGCAATGTTCTCATTCACTGCTTTCATGGGCCACTGACTGCATTCTTTGCCAATATGGCAGCATCATTCTTGCTAAGAATAAGCATGAAGCAAAGCCACCATTCCAAATATTAATGAATTTTGTGGAGGGGATTAGAATCTGACTATGGATTTAACTGTAAGAACATAATTCTTCTGGGATTATAATTAGCATTATAATGGTATATAAAATGATAGTTAGCATACAGCCACCATTTAAAAATGCAAATTGGAGGGTATTCCCATACTTGGATTTTATCTCATTTTGGATATGCTAATCAGCTATCATTTATGAGTAGATAACACTTTCAAATGCTTCTGTGGCAATTTTGCCCAGCATCAGTGCCTTTCCCCCTGACATATCTTTCCTGTCTGAGGGAGGACAAGATAGGAAGAGAATTTTGAAAGCTGGAGCACAATTTCTATTGGCTTTAAAGGGTCCAAAGTGTTAAAGTGTTTGTGTTTATGGAACAAAGAGCTACTAACACTGGCTTAATCCTGGTATAGAGCCTTTCTCCCACCACCTCTCATAAAAAGCTGTCTATATGCTATACCTCTGTCCTGACATACAATATAGCATTAGCATGCATGTTATCTGTCCATTGCTGGGGGGGTCTCTTGCACAGAAACCGTTGTATAGGAATCTTATGTCTACAAAGGAGAACTAAGTCGTGCAACTAAGTCTTATACACATACTTAACTCTAAGTAGTCCCCTTGAAGCCAATGGATCTACTCGTGTTTAAGGATAAGACATGCATAAGTTCTTGTAGGATCACGGCCTTCATTATGATTGGCTGCCAGATCTTTAGCAGTAGCGAAGAAGCTTTCATGGCTGCTGGTGACTTAAGCATTAGTTGGGACACTTAGTATGAGAAGTGAATAGGGGTAAAGCTTTATTTGCTTAAATTTTTATCCCACCTTATTTTAAAGTATTATTTATTTATTTATTTATTTATTTATTTATTTTTACAATTTGTGTGCTGCCCCCTCCTGCCTCAGGCATCTCGGGCAGCTCACAATATATTAAAACATTTAAAACATTAAAATAACCATAATAATTTCAGTTAAAACAATGTAAAACCCCATCCCCCCCCCCAACCCGACCCACCCACCCCATCTCCCTCGGGAAAGGCCTGGTGGAACAGTAGAACCAATTAAATCCCTCATCCCAAACCACCCCAGTCCCTATCCCTGGCTGTCTGTGAAACGACTGGTCAAATAAAAAAGTCTTTTATTGCCTCCGGAAGATGATTAAGCTCCGGCTTAGACAAACCTCCAGGGGAAAGGAGTTCTATTACTGTAGAGCAGCTACTGAAAAATGCCTCTCTATGCTCCCTTGATTTATGACCTTAACAAGCATATGGAAAACGCAACAAGGTGCTCCCAACTGACCTCAGAGGCTGCAATGCATAGGACGGCCTTTCGGATACAGTATTCCTAATACACTCTTTTCTAGAGGGGAATTGAATAGTAGATTTTTTATCTGCAGATATTTTTCACATTTTCCAATAGTCATCCAAATATCTGAATAAATATCTGCCCCCGAAACCAACATTTATTTCCTTGTGGATACTCTGATTCCCCCAGTTTTACACTCATTTTGGCTTTTGAATATTCAGTTATTTGCCTGAGTATTAAAAATAAAATGACCAAAAATAACTGGAACCCACCTCCCAGCAAAGTCAATTCCCCAAATCAAAACAAATTTCTGAATCAGGCTATATGATGCGGAAACGAATAGTGCTTCATTGGATGCTGTTTGAAGCAGATGAATTTGTCAGATGCAATATTTGCCACGGATCTTCATCTCAACTCTGCCCTTTCCCAGCTCAAAGTCCTCACAGAAATAAGGCAGAACAGTGGTTCATAAGCTACTTTGCCCCATGCCCCCTCTCCCCCAACTCCAATTAGTATTCATACAACTGGACATTTCCTCCCACCCGGCCCTCATTCCACACATCCCAGCCTCTGCCCTGTGCTTCCCCCTTGTCCTCACTACCCTGTTTTATGCCAGGTCAGAGCCATCCAGAGGTTTCCAGATTCCTGGGGCAAGAATTATTAATTAATTATTATTATTATTCTAAACATTTATATAGCGCCAGCCATGGACCTGGCACTGTACAGAACATAGACATAGATGCGGTCCCTGCCTGTGGCTTACAATCTAAAAGACAAGGCGGGGGAGACAGGGAGAGGGGAACAGTGGGAGAGACAGGGGAGAAGACAAACAAACATTCAGGCGGATGCGAAGTCTCAGGTGCATGTTCTTGGCTTGGTTACAATCAGGTTGGTGGCAGCAGTCTGCAAAGGAGGGCAGACAGTAAGTATATGGGGAATGACTAGCAGGGAATGGGAAAGGTGGCAAGGAAAAAGTGGGTCTTGAGGAGGGATTTGAAGGAGCGGAGGGAGGGGGCAAGGTGGATGTGGGTAGGGAGGGAGTTCCAGGCACTGGGGGCAGCGAGGGAGAAGGGTCGAAGGCAGTTAGGTGAGCAGGAGAAACGAGGGAGAGTGAGGGAGGGGACAGAGGAAGGACGGAGAGCGCGTGCAGGCGTGCGAAGGGAGATTATGTCCAAGAGGTAAGGGGGAGCTTGGTTGTGGAGTGTTTTGAACGTGAATAACAGGAGTTTAAACAGGATACGTTCAGGAAGGGGGAGCCAGTGAAGAGAGAAAAAATGCCATGCGCTCCTCCTTTATTCCACCATCTGTTATATTCAACTTCTAAATGTATTATTTTTAACTTGAAAAGTGTTTTTCTTGAAACTAAATTTTCAGTTAAGTTTTTAACATTTATAATTATGTCTTTTTAAGCTTTATTCATTACCAAAAGAAAAAATAATTAAAAAAAAGAAAGTAGGTCTGTTATGGGGTATTCTTTTGTGTGAGGCAAATTGCCCCTTTGCCTCCCCCCTCTGGGGAGCCCTGGCAGGCTCTCTCACACAAACAGTCTCTCCACTCCTCCATACCAGTGCAGGCCTCTCCCCCAGATCCAACTCTGTTCAGTGTCCAAGGACACAAACTGCCCCACAGTCAAAGAGCTGCCACCATGGTTCTATGCCTATAGTATCCACTCACTCCCACCCCCACCCCCGCTCACATACTATGGAGAAAGAGGAGGAAGAGGCTTCTTCTTTACATAGCGTAGTAGCCCCAAGAGGCCAGCTGCAGCTGCTGCTCTTACTCCTTTTTTTTGAACCCCTAAAGCACCTTCACCCCAGCCCCTTCAGAGGGCTCCACAGTTTGGGAAATGCTGAAGTTGGAGATAGTCAGCACAGTTCACCAAATGTAATTGCTTAGGCTGTGCTATTATAAGGAGGCCTCTGACTAATGGTATATCTTTCCCTTTCCCTAATGGTATAGCCTTCCCTGCTCCCCTAAGCGCCTTCGTCCCTTCTCACTTGCTGCCCCCTATGCCTGCAACTCCCTCCCTGTCCACATCCGCCTTGCACCCTCCCTTCATACCTTCAAATCTCTCCTTAAAACTCACCTCTTTCGCTCTGCTCTGTCTGACTCTTTATCCTGCTGAGCCACTATTCCTATACCTACGATCGGTTTACCCTTATCCTTGCAACATGGACCTGCCTGCTGTCATTCTCATCGTAACCAAGCCAAGTACGTGCACTTGAGACCTCGCATCTTCATGAATGTTAGACCCCTTGTCTCTCCCTCTGTTCCCCTTCCTAAGTCTCTCCCCCAGCTCCTGTCTCTCAGATTGTAAGCCCTAGGGGCAGGGACCGTGTCTATTTTATTACTTTGTAAAGTGCCAGGTACACTGCTGGCGCTATATAAATGTTTGTTATTATTATTATTATTATTATTATATCTATAGGGTGGTCAATTTATTCAGCTGATGGTTACAAATAGGGATAAATACAAAATGAAAAGGACTACAATCTGAATAATAAATACATACAAGAAGAATAAATGGTTGTAGTACACTTTCTTTTCTCTAATTTGAAATTATTTATTATTTTCCCCACCCAAAAAAGTTTTGTCTTAAACCCTCCTGACCCCACCCCCACCGGCTGTCCTATTGAGCATTGCTTTCCTATCCAAATGAAATACGGAATACAATTACAGACACTCCGGCCAGTCCTTGCTTCTAGCTTATCAACTGGACACTGCTACAGTTAGACAATTAGAAATATTGATCAAATCAATTCTGCATTAACCAAATCAGCTCTGTAACCAAAATCACAGCATCTGTATGATCCAATGGCAAGACAGCGAAGGTATTGATTTCCAGACCATGGGATGCATGCATCAAAACCAAAGATTCTTACAGATACTAAATAAATCACTCAGCCTGGAGCAGAGGGAGCTTGGTGGCTGGCAAAAGTCACTCAGCACTGTTCAGAAGGACCAGGTCATACATTACTTATATTACTATGGATTTGTAAATATAATACACATTTAATCTGGTATTTAATCAAGGTTAACCCATGCCATTTCTATCTTTAGTTTTGCACTTTATCTCCTTAAAAAGAAATAAAATTTTAAAATTATAAAGAGAAAAGGGGACCAGGAAATGCACTTTGCTTTTGAAGTCATGGCATTTGATGCTTTCATCTTGAACCTGTACAGTTTCAAAGGCTTAGATGTGTTTTTAAGATACTGCCTTGACCAGGAGAAATACAAATGTGTATTTGCACAGCACGTCCGCAGTGCCTGCCCACTTGAGTCTAGGATTAAGTGTGCAAATTGATCCTGACACTCTGTCATCAGCACCCAGTACTCAGCTCCAACTGGGCCCGCCACACACAGCAGTTGTGGGATCAGGCCACCCCTTCTAAAGATAGCAAACTACCATCAAGAAGTCTTTGCTCTTGTTTCAGGCTCATTAGATGAGTGATGACAGGTTATAGTAGGGGTCCCTGGTGGCCAGGCAACAAGCAAGGCCCCCAACTGCTGCCGTCCACAACAATCGATGTTGAATTTAGCCAGCTGTTGTAACAACCATCATGACAGGAGCTACAGACCTCCCTGTGCTCTGGTTTACTAGCTGGTAATTTACACTGTATACAGCTTAGCTTAGCTTAGCTCTTCTGAATCACAACACTTGCAGCAGCATTATTTATAAGGTTTTCAACTGAGGAAAGTGTTTAAGCATGTGCTTAACTTTGAACATAGAAATAATTCCACCTCCATTCAAGAAAACACTTAAGCCTGATTTTAAATACCAGTAAAGTCTAGTGCAAGCCTAAGGTCTTTAGGTCTAGTGCTACTTACGTTCTCACATTTAAGCAGGAGGTTAAGTGCCGGCGCCTTGTAGAACTTGATGCACAGTGAAGTTGTGCAATTGCTACCAACTGAAGTATTCATGGCACCTGCAAAGAGCAAGAATTGATTGCATGAAAATGGGTGTGACCCTCTGAGAATACACTGCACAGATTGGGTTTCTGCCCTCTAACAGGCATGCAAGCATGGAGAAGAGGTCTAAAGCAACACTATCCACCCCACACTGCCTCCAGCTTGGCCACAGGTGCACTCTGGGCTTGGACCTTGTGCCTTTTCTCCTGCTGTCCCTCTTCTTCCACTTTCAGGCAGTGCTTAATTTGTGTGTGCGTCTGTAGACGTGTACACGTACACGTACACACACACACACACACGTACACACACACACACGTACACACACACACACAAAATAAATGTTGGTGCCTGACTCAAGTCCAACTCAGAAGACCTGCCTCATCTTGACGTTGGAAGCATAGGAAGTATTCAGACTTCAGAGGGGCTGACAGAGTTCCCATCCTGTTTTCCTGCCTCTATTTGCCAGTCCTTGCTCAGGGCCCCATTAAGGTTGCTGGAACCTGGTGCTGCTGTCACCAGTGGATCAACTGTTTAGTGGTAAAATACTATCCCTGCCAAATAATCGATGGGTGGCAGTAGTCTCTCTGCCCATACACAACAGCCCAGTCTCAACCCTGTCAGGGGAGAGGCTGGTGATTCTGAAGAGGGCTGGGGGAGGGGTCCGTGGCTGCTGAGTGGCACAGCTGCGGAGCAGCCACTCAGGTGAAATTCATGGGGAGGGAATGGCTACCATGGCAACTGTCTCGCATTCCCCTTGCCATGGACCACAGAAGAGGGGAAAGCACTCCGGGCTGGCCTTTGAAATGCACATGTCCTGGAGTGAGCGCTGGGGAACCGGGCTCTGCAGCGCTTGGGGCCAGTTCCTGTGACTTGCAAGGGCCGTGTCCCCTGCCCACAGGGCCTATGAGCAAGGGATCTGTCTGCTGGCATGGCTGGCTGGCTGCCCCAGTTCATACAGGCAGGGGATACGTGGGCACCTGTCGCCATGCATGCTTTTGGCTTGCGCTCCATGATGACACACTCTGGATTTCCCGACAGTGTGCCGTGCATGGCCATGAGTGCCTCACTGGAGTGCACATCTCCCCACACCACCTTCAGATGGGCAGCTGGATGAGTGGCTCCTGGGTGGACATGTGTGGTAGCATCTTATTTTAAAAAACACCTCTGTGGATGGGTGGGGAGGGTGCTGCTATTGCCACCCATCAGCTGTTTGGCAATGGGTGTTTTCAAATGAGCAAGTCAATGGCATCAGCCAGCCATGCCAGCAGACAGATCCCTCACTCATAGGCCCTGTGGGCAGGGGACATGGCCCTTGCAAGTCACAGGAACTGGCCCCAAGTGCTGCAGAGCCCGGTTCCCCAGTGCTCACCCCAGCACATGTCGATTTCAAAAGCCGGCCTGGCGCACTTCCTCCTCTTCTGTGGTCCATGGCAGGGGGAGTGCGAGACAGCTGCCGTGGTAGCCATGCTGTGAGATGCCAGTTAGACAATCCATTCCCTACCCATGCATTTCACTTGATTGGCTGTTCCGCAGCTGTGCCACTCAACAGCCATGGACCCCTCCCCCAGGGGTGTGTCTGTGGCTGCCACGGAACATCCACCCAAGTGGGCCGCATGCAGAGTGATTCAAATGGACAGCTCCCATTTGCAGCTACTGTGGCCACGGAAGCAGTGCCGGCCACCATACATTTGTCTGGCCCTGCATGGAGCACTCTGGATTTCCCAGCATGGCTCTGTGTGTGGCCATGAGTGGGTGCATCGTGGCTCACAGGAGCACACATCTGGCTGCACCACCTTCAGACAGGTGATCGGATCTGTGGCTCCTGGATGGCTGTGTGGGGTAGCATCTTATCTGAAAACACCCAATAAGTGTGTTTTGCCACTCAACTGATCAAGGGAAGTGCTGCAGTAGCACCCCCAACCCCTCCCCGCAAAACTTTATCCAGCAGTGAGTGGGGTCTTGAAGAACAGCAGCAGTTACAAGGTCTGGAAGAAATGCCAGGGCTTAGCCCTGGCACAATTAATGTCAGCTCTGCTGTCAATGTGTTTTCTACTTGCTTCATGAACTCATCTCTGGTATGTCAGAAAGGAGCTTTCTTTGCTGCACTGTTCTCCTTCCTTCCTTCCCCTCTTCCCACAGGGCCCAAGCGGCATCCAGAAATGGAGAGAAGGAAGGAAGGAAAGAGAGTGGAGAGAAGGAGTAGTGACTGCTAGGTGAGGAAAGGATACCCAGGGCTGAAGGGACTTTTCCTGGGGTTCCATCTCTTGCCTTGATGATGCCTTCTGAGCAGAGATGAAGTCTGGCAGCCGGAGAAGAAAACAGTGCATGCCTGTGCCTGTCTGTGGGAGGCCGAAAGTAGACAGCGTGAGAAGTACCAGGGATCAAAGTGCTTCCCCCAGAAAAATTCTGCTTGTCCCACCCTGTTCCTTGCCTAATAAGCTCCTATTGGATGCTAGATGAGCCAAACTGGACAACCAAGTGAAGTTTTCAGTCTAAGAACACAATGCAACCTTGCTACCCTATGTCGAATTAGGTTCTTTTGGGTTATTTTCTAAATGAATTACCATTGCAAGTGTTTTCTTATTTCAATCCTTTTTCCTCCTGTCAGGGGGATAATGGTCTCCCTTCCTTGCTCTTGAGAAATTACCAATGATGGATGAAATGTCAAGAGTAAATGAACAAAATATTGATTTAAAGCCTAAGAGAATAAGAAACCTTTTATTAAAAACACCCTACCCATTTGGGAGAAGCTGTGAATGGAGGTTTTGGGGGAAATCTGTTCTTTTTATGGCTGAGCCGCACTGAGGAACAGAAGAACTCATGGAATGAGTAATTTTCATTTCCAAATGTCTTTTATTACACATTTTGTTCTAATCATGGAAGTATATTGTTTCCTTGAACATTTCATCACTGATTTCCTGTAATTAGAGCTGAAACTAGTACCCTCAAAAACGGGTATATACCCATCCAATTTCCAGTACCTAGTTTGAACTGAATATTTTGGGTACTTTTCAGTACCTGAACTCACTGGTATTTGGTGAAGTACTCAAAATACTGACAACTGGTATACCAAAAAACCAAATTTTGTCCTGATTTTGCCCCTGATTTTGGTTTTTTTTCCAGGCATTATTTCATTTTTCAGGGGTAATTTTGGTATTTTAGAATGCTGGTTGTTGGTGTTTCAGGTACTCAAATGGTATTCAGGTACCAGTTCAGATACCCAAAACCGTACCCAAAAATTATTGTTTATTTAATCATATTTTTATGACACCCTACCAATAGGTTAAGGACAGTTCACAAACCACAACAAAAAGTAAAATACAAAAACAACCCCCAAAGCCTCCAACTTCCCCACAAACCCCCACAAAATAAATTGACCCAATACCATCTCCCCATTACACACATCAAACACCCCATCTCACTCTTACCCCAAACCCACCCACCCCCTATCCTTGCCCACCAACTGCCTTTACAATCAGGAAGGTCTTACACTGCCTCCAGAAGACACTCAGGCTTGGGCTCAAATGAATCTCTGAGGGAAGGGAACTCCACAGCACTAGGGCAATAACTGACAATGCCTCCTTGTGAGCCCTCATCATATGAGCAAGACTAACAGATGGTATCCACAGGGAGGCGCTCCCGGCCGATCTCAGGGGCCCCAATAGGACATGAATTTTTTTTTAAAAAATTTCATTTCATTTTTAATTTGTATCCCGCACTCTCCCACCCAAAGGCGGCTCAAGGTTGCTCACAACAACAAATAAATACAATCATTGGGTTTTTTTCCCACGCAGGGGAACCCAACAATCAAAGCAACACACAAATACAGCAATGCTAGGGTCTATATCCCACACAGAGGGACCCAGCATTTCAAAAACAATACACAATCGACACCCCCCCTAATAATAATAAATAATTACAACTTACCCCCTCCAATTATCCTCTGCTATTATCAGTCCTTACATTCCCATCCTGTTCACATCAGGGACCTTCTACAATACATTCTTCTGTCCCCTGCTGCCACCAGGGGACATCCTCCCTCTCAACCCCTCTCTCACCAGGGAGAGCGGAAGGCCTTCTCACAATCTATAACAGCAAAGAATTCACATCAGCTAGTCCCATCAACAAGCCCTCCTCCCCAACCTCCCGGATCAACCGAAGGGCACAACCAAAGGGCAGGCCCCTTTGATCGTGCCCCTTCGAGCCATGCTCCTGACATGTGCCTTCGGCACGGCCTCTGATGTTATGGGGAGCGGCCCGGAAGGAAGTCTCCCCAGACCCCCGCAAGGGGGGGGGGAGGATGAGCTGCTCCATGGCATAGCTCCATGGCCCCTTGCTGGCCAACTGCCAATGACCCACCCCCTGTAATCATCAGGAGGGTGGAGGAATATCTTGTCACCTTGAATGGCCACCGCACCACCTCTGGAGTCCCCGACCAGCTGCCGCCATCACTCCCCGCAGCTGCCCCCGATGTTATGGGGAGCACCCTGAAGGAAGCCTCCTCAGGCCGTGCCCCTGCAAGGGGGTGGGGGGAGGACGAGCTTCTCCATGGGCCCTTGCTGGCCAACTGCCAGGTGGTCTCAGATATGTGAGACCCAGACTGCTTAGGGCTTTAAAGGTCAAAACCAGCACCTTGAATTGTGCCTAGAAAGCTATTGGAAGCCAGTGCAGACTTTGGAGCACCAGTGTCATGTGCTCCTGGCGCCTTGCCCCCAAAGGAGGTACGCTGCCACATTCTGCACCAGCTGTAACTTCTGAACAGTCATCAAGGGCAGCCCCACATACAGCGCATTGTAATAATCTAGCCTCAAGGTGATGAAAGTATGGATGACAGTGGCCAGATCTGAATCAGAAAGAAAAGGTCGCACCCTCCTCATCAGATGGAGTTGGTGAAAAGCGTGCCTGGTCACTGCTATAACCTGACAATTCAAGCATAGCAAGAGGTCCAGAAGCACTCCAGGACTGTGAACCTGACTGACCGGAGGGGGCCAGGCTCCATCAATAACAGGAGTCCCAAGCCCCTCCAGGTCACAAGGCTGTCCAACCACCATCACCTCGATCTTGTCTGGATTCAGCTTCAATTGGTTCATCCTCATCCACTCCCCAACAGCAGCCAGGCATCCAGTGAGCACTGAGCATTGGTTGAAAAAGAGAGGCAGAACTGGGTGTCATCAGAATACTAATGGCACTTCACTCCAAACTTCCAAAAGACATCACCAAATGGCCTCATATACACATTGAAAAAGAGGGAAGACAGAATAGAACACTGCATGACCCCACAGGGGACATCCCGAGAGGACGATAAGCAATCACCCATCACCACTCTCTGGGACCTCCCCAACAGGAAAGCAGAGCCACTCAAGAGCAATCCTACATACTCCCACCAGGTCCCACAGTCATGTCAACATCACTTCATGATCATCATTGAGGTCAAGGAAAGGGAATGAGGAACCAGATCTTGGGGGAACAGGAAGCTGGGAACCAGAGCTTGGGAGGACAGTGATCTGGGAACCAGAAGAGTATACAGAATCCGGGGGTGGGTGGGTGGGTGTACTGGGGAAAGAGAAATGGGTCTTGATGGGATACAGGGCTGTAGGAGGACTGTGTGGAGGGTAACGAGAAGACGACACAGGACTTGACAGAACACAGGCTAAGATGAACTAGGGGATAATTGTTGGAGAAACAACTCCAGATGACATCAACCTTTTGCACCGACAAACCCTAATGACCACTAGGGGCATTGGGAGTAGAGATAGTGAGTTAGTGTGTGTGTCACTTTAACCTTTCCTGATCTCTGCTTCTAAGCCCCCTCCCATGTGGGATGTGCCCAGGAAGTTCCTACTGGACTTCCTCCTTCTTCCTGACCTTTCTCCATTCCTCTCTTTTCTCTCTGCCCTTCAACATGACTGGCCACCATGCTGGTGGTAGCTAGCTAGTAAGATCTAGGGATTGTTCTTTCCTATCACAATGTATTTCTCAATAAAGTAGATTATTTTAATCTAGAAACAATCTCCAAGGTGTTGATTGCTTCTAAGCTGTTGCTACTGAGAATTCTAGCTATTTTCTTTTGTTGTGTGTAAACTCTGCTAATGCCTAGCCAGAGCTCTAACAGGTTCTGGCACAGTAGGCAGTGAAACTTTGGTTTTGACCACTAATGAAATTCCAACATAGGGTTATGGGCCCATAATCCTCCTGAAAATTCTAACAGATTTTTTGGAACTCAAATTGAATCTCAAAGGAGAAAAGCACAGCTTATTTTTGTACCTGGTTTTTGTTTTTGGAACAAGAGAAGCAGCATGGAGAAAGCTCAAGGGAGCCTCAACATTCCAAAACTGGAAGGAGCCAACTTCAAGGATTGGAATTTCCTCATGAAGTCTTGCTTGAAAAGTCAAGGTCTTTACAATGTGCTGATAACAGAGAGATCAACAGCTGCAGGAGCTAATCGAGACCATTGGGACAGAGAGAACGACAAAGGTCTTGGAATCCTTGGGATGCATGTAAGTCCAAAGATATTTGTTCACTTTGAGGGTGTTGAATTGGCCAGCGAAGTCTGGAAGAAGCTGGAAGATCTTTATAACCGTAAAAGCTCCAGCAAAGCAATTTTTATAATACAGAGATCGTGTAACATGAAACTGAAAGAAAATGATAATCCTACTGAGCATATGAGTCAAATACAATCTCTTGCAAAAAGGCTAAACGATTCAGGAATAGATCTTGGAGAACATGGAACTGTGGCATTTATTTTGAATTCTTTGCATCCTTCGTATGAAACTTTGAAAACTGCAATAGAAGTGTCTGATGCAACAATTGATTTAAAGTATCTCTCTAGCAGACTGGATGAGCATTTTATCAGAGAGACAAAACAAACTTTTACAGACCAGATTGCAGCCTTTAGCTCACAAAAGAAAGATAAGAAGTGCTATACCTGTGTCAGTGAGAGACATTTACGTGTTAATTGACCAAAGGTCAAGACAAAGGGGAAGCCTAAAGCACCCATTACTGCTGAGACAGAGTGTCTGCAGAAAACTGCCAGCTCTGAAGAAAAGAGTGAGAAGGCAAAAGGAAAAATCAAAAGTTTTAATGCAACATCAGAAGTCAATAAAAATGTTTTTTATATTGATTCTGGAGCTTCTGAAAATCTCTTCAAGGATGTAGAATTATTCTCAGAAATTGATATGGGCTATTCAGTTCCTATTTCCTTAGCAGATGGAAGGGAAGTGTTTTCACAAGGCAACGGAACAGCGAATATCTTTTGCAAACTCCCTGATGGAGAGATTGTGCAAGTTATAATACAAGATGGTTTATATGTGCCTTCATTAAAGAATAACTTAATCTCTGTGAAGTATGGAGTTAAGAAAGGATGCAAGTTTAAATTCATGGATGATCATTGCCATGTCACAAAAGAAGGTGACTTAATTATGTCAGGAACTCTAAGAGACAGTGGACTATTTGAAGTAGATTGCGTGAATGGGCATGCAAGTTTAGCTAGCAGCTGCAAGTGCACCCATAGATTGTATGATATGATTTGGCACCCACGATCAGGCCATCGAGATATTAACGTAATTCGCCAGCTTGGGAAGGGGGAATTAATTAAAGACTTTAAGGGGCAACCGTGTAAAGAGAATACAGGAAGATGTGAATGCTGTGTTACTGCGAAAGGAATGAAACCAACTTTTCACAAGCTAGAGAAGAAAGAGTCTCAGCGCCTTCTAGAGTTGATTCACAGTGATGTATCAGGTCCTCTGGAAAGGAGTTTTGAAGGAAATCTTTCATAGTTTCATTTATTGATGATTTCTCAAGATTTGCCTATGTTTACACCTTGAGAGAGAAAAGTCAAGTATTTGAGAAGTTTAAAGAATATGTTGCATTCGTCAGCAACAAGTTTGGAAGAAAGCCTCAGAGACTAAGGTCAGACAATGGAGATGAATACATCTCAAATGACATGAAAGCCTTTCTGTGAGAATAGGGAATTGAACATGAGACTACAGTCCCATATTCTCCTGAGCAGAATGGTGTTGCAGAAAGGAAGAACAGATCTCTACTGGAAATGGGCAGATGCATGTTACAAGATGCAGGTTTGCCAAGCAAATTCTGGGGAGAAGCAGTAATAACTGCCAGCTATCTGCAGAACAGATTGCCAACAAAAGCCAAAGAGAAGACTCCATTTGAACTGTGGTTTCGACACAAGCCTAGCCTAAACCATATCAGAGTAATTGGATGTGATGTGTATGCATATGTACCAAAGACAAAGAGAAAAAAGTTGAATTGCAGAAACAAGAAAGGAGTTTTGTGTGGATATGTATTAGGAGGAAAAGGATACAGAATTCTTGGTGTTGAAACCGGTAATATTGACATTTTCAATGTTGTGTACTTTGATGAAAAACAAAAGCCAACCAAATTACCAGGCCTGGAGTCAAGGATCCAGATGAAAGAGGAACCAAGTGAGCAGACCCTCAGTCACCGCATGCCAATCTGTGAACCAGAACTAGAAGCAGATTCAGAAGGGACCAGAAGCAGATTCAGAAGGGATCACAGAAGCTGAGCCAGAACCCAGGCGCTCACAGAGGTCCAACAAAGGAATTCCACCCTTGAGATACTCCTACCTCACCACAAGTGCAGAGCTGCAAGAACCCAGCACATGGAAAGATGTTGAAAAAATGTCAATCCATGAAGCTGAAAAATGGAGGAAAGCAGCAAAGGAAGATTATGAGCTTCTACCAGCCAACAACCAGTACAGAAAAGAGAATGCACAGGCAGAAGGGTTCACTGAGTTGAAGTATTGCCCAACTGAAGAAATGGTGGCAAATGGACTGACCAAGCCACTACCAAGGGATCGATTCCAGATGCTACGTGAGCAAATGGAAGTCGTGAGTCGGTGCGACAGGTAATGAGAAAGGGTGTTGGAGAAACAACTCCAGATGACATCAACCTTTTACAAACCCTAATGAACACTAGGGGCATTGGGAGTAGAGATAGTGAGTTAGTGTGTGTGTCACTTTAACCTTTCCTGATCTCTGCTTCTAAGATCCCTTCCCCCTCTCAGGTGGGATGTGCCCAGGAAGCTCCTACTGGACTTCCTCCTTCTTCCTGACCTTTCTCCATTCCTCTCTTCTCTCTCTGCCCTTCAACATGACTGGCCACCATGCTGGTGGCAGCTACCTAGTAAGATCTAGGGATAGGCCTTTCCTATCACAATTTATTTCTCAATAAAGTAGATTATTTTAATCTACAAACAATCTCCAAGGTGTTGATTACTTCTAAGATGTTGCTACTGAGAATTAGAGCTATTTTCTTTTGTTGTGTGTAAACTCTGCTGATGCCTAGCCAGAGCTCTAACAGGTCCTGGCACAGTAGGAAGTGAGACTTTGGTTTTTGACCACTAATAAAATTCCAACAATAATAAGACAATGACCCAGGGCTTGGCAAGACATAGGGTGAAGGACGATTAGAGGGTAACAGGGAGAAAACACTGGACTTGGAAACACAAGTGGTAAAGTATTGGGACAATAGGGAACAAGACACAGGGCTAACAAGATGCAGAGCTTAGGAGGATAGCAGCAGTGGAGGAGAGTGGCGCACAGGCATCAAGGTACAAGGTGAGAAACTCAAGGGTAGTACAAGTGTAAGGGAAGATACACAGCAAACACACAGTGAGGGAAGGCTAGGAAACAGTGAGAGAGGGAGGACAGGTGCTTCACCACACAGAGGGAATAGGAGGGGCAAACAAACAGCATGAAGGAGAAGTGAAACAGCTCCGCTGGACAAGGCTTTGCAGATGCTATAGCAGAGAAGAATGCTATCTTCACTGCCACTGCAGCCATGGCATAGTCCTTAAAAAACAATCTATGCTTCAATCAGGTGTCTTCAGCATGAGTCAAGAGCCACTTGTGCTATAACCGCCTACCTTCCCCCTTCAGCTACCTCAGGTTTTCCACAAACCAGGGGGACCTATGCTGCTGCAGTGGAGGGAGCAAATGTCTGGGTGCAACCGTGTTGATGGCCATGGTCAAGATTTCATTCCATAAAACGACCAGTTCATGGAGAGTACCTGCCACGGTCAGTAGGTAAATCCTCCAGAGAGTTCTGAAAACCAATTGGACCTATTAGTCTCCAAGGGCAGACCATCGTAATGGGTTCACCACCTTGATGTGGGCATAGAAGGACAGGGATCTGTGCCTTCAAAAGTTAATGATCTGACCACATCAATGGTGTTGTAACAACACCCCTGATAATCAGAACCCCTGTTTCCAGACTGGTGCAAAACACCAGTGAAAGGCTGTCCTCAGTGTGCATGCTGAAATCATCCAAGATAATAAGTCTGAGCGATTCCAATACTACCTCTGAGAATAGATCAGTCAGGGAGTCAGCCATCCAGCAGGGTGATCAGTAGGGATGTGCAAACATCGGGGGGGTTTGGTGTTCAGCCGGTTCAGGGTTTGGCCCCCCCCAAAACCATTTGGGTTCAGGCTGTTTGGCCTGAATGGGTTCGGGGGGGCAAACTCATTCGGGGGTGTGGAGGAATTTTTATAAGGGACCCTATGGAATTAAGCTACACATAGCCAAAGGAAGGTATCACAAAATGGATGACAACAAAGCATCTTGGGTAAAACCTACTGCTTAGTAGAAACTATGCCTTTACCATCTAGACAGAGCTGTTTGCTTCTGCATTCTGCTTTGCAAGCTAGGGCCTTGGAAAGTGCTGCACACAGGCCTTAAATCTAGACAGTGGGACGCCTTCCCATAGCAGATAGTAGAAAATGGCCTTGCAGCTGTGCTAGTTAATTAGCTTTGTTTAGGCACCTTACATTATAAACAGTCTAGCTTATATTGTTTTGAGAATAATTTGCTTAGTAGGTAAACAATTGCAGTAACCTCCCATTATTGTATGACGTTGTCTTTGAGTGACATGCATGTATCTTTTGCCTGTTTGTAACCTATAAACCAGGCGAGCTTCCTTCAGGAGGGAATTCCAAAGACGTGGCCCGGCCACCGAGAATGCCCTCTCCATTGTGGCTCCCCGCTTAACACGGGGGAACTCCAAGAAGGCACCCCCGGCAGACCGAAGGAGCCGCTCTGGGGCACGAAGGGCGAGGCAATCCCTGAGGTATGAGAGGCCGAGACCGTGAAGGGCCTTATAGATTAATACTAGTACCTTGAACCTGGCTCGGTACGCTATTGGCAACCAGTGCAGAGCCTGGAGCACAGGTGTTATGTGGTCCCGGTGACCCATCTCCGAAAGGAGGCAGGCCACCACATTCTGCACTAGCTGCAGCCTCCGAACCAGGAACAAGAGCAGCCCCATGTAGAGCGCGTTGCNGCGTCCAATATCACCCCCAGACTCCGGACCTGCTGAGCTATAGGAGGGTGAACCCCCCCAATCAGGGGGGCCACTACCTCCCTGGCTCTCCCCACCAACATCACCTCCATCTTATCGGGGTTGAGCCTCAGTCTGCTCTGCCACAACCTCTGCACCAGATACAACTGGTGGAAGGCAGCTTTCACCACCCCCTCTACCTGCTGCTCCAGACGGAGATCCATGTCCAGCACCGCCCCCAGACTCCGGACCTGTTGAGCTACAGGAGGGCAAACCCCCCCAATCAGGGGGTACGACACCTCCCTCGCTCTCCCCACCACCATCACCTCCGTCTTATCAGGATTGAGCTTCAGTCTGCTCTGCCACATCCATTCCGCCATGGCCTCCAAACACTGGATAGCAACGAGACACTGGGATATCACAATGCTCAGCAGCATTTAATGTCAGAAAAGGGGTGGGAGAGTTTCTCTGCCCCACCTGTTTTCTGATATGGTCCCCTCCCCAATAATCCCGAGAAACTGAGGCTCCCACACCACATCCTGGAGACTCTGGGTCAAACTTGGAGGGGGGGCAACCCTAACGGAAGCTCTAATTTTGATGTAAATCACATGACTTCAGAATGATAGTGAGATAGATGTCTAAGGTACCACTGACCCTGACTGCATAATACCTGAGGTGGCCAGCACAAACCTGTCCACGCCGAAAGCCTGAAGCTAATTAGAGATGAATGGTTCAAGTACATAGTATTAGGAACCAAATCCTCTGCCACATCCAGGCCTCACTATGGGGAATTTATTATTGTCACTTGTGTGAGCGTAGAGTTTTTGAGGAGAAAGCGGGAGGAGAAATAGATAGCTGTGACTAATCTGAGATAAAGAACTGTTCATTCTTCCTGTTGAGTAGACAAGCCCTTAAGGATTCCCATGAGAGGAACAAAGGCACAGGGCTTCTTAACTGGGCTAAAGGATTTGAACTTTATTGAACTATCAACAAACCTTCCTGCCAAACCACTTGTTATACCCAGCAAGGTACGTCATTCCGTTTTTATTCTTATCAGTTCAGTGACCGCAAAAGCAGCACACACAGTTCAAAAAGAGAACCCAGAAATGCTCACCTATACCTGGTCACCACTGAACGCTAGGGCAGTCCCCTGTGAAGACAAGGTTTAAACACAGGATGTTCACTACCTACTGTAAGCATAATCGGCCTCATGCAGGTCTCAAACTTAAGGGATAAGACTGAGATTTTCCCACTACAATTACCTCAGATTTTTGTATTTCTATGAAGTTTGCTCAATACTACTGAATACATTCTCACGAATGAAAGAATTTTGTAATGATAATATAATTGTGACAACAGCGCCAATCGGGGTCAGGCTGAAAAATCATGATGTTTCAGAAACTCCGTTCCACTAATGGTGCATGCAGTGTGGGTCCAGAGTTGTGAAGTATTTAAGTTTGCAGGGTCTGGAATCTCAGGTAAATACTGTGTTTGTATGACAACCATTCTTGAAGACTGATAATGGTTTATTGGTGCAAAAATTTGGGAAGCCCTTATTCTTTCGTATTTACTGATTGGTACTGATATCACTCCAGGGATGTCCCCTTAATCCATTTGTGTTTAACTTCTACTCCAGAAATATGGCTCATGCCAGTGTGTATCTGTCTCTAATGGAAAATTTACTCTGGCATATAACAGCCCTGGGAAATAAGTTATATTTTAGGTTTATATCCAGGTCCCTTTTATATAGTCATAGTTAATTCACAGATTGTTTTGTTAATTTAAAAAATCCTTGTGGAAGTCAGCATAGCTGTCTGTCACTTCCAATGCATTCTGTTGGGCTTTGATTCCTGGACTTGAGCCAAAGAGCTGTATTGTTCATCTCCTTTGTCTTCTCATTAGTGTCCTGTGAGTTATGTTTTTGTCTGCAGGGTCAGTGAGATTAGGTTTCATTAGCACTGCACACTGAAAAATAAAATAGAACTTATTAGATAATGATTAAAAGCTACATCTGTTGCCTTTTGCATGGTGCCAAAGTCTGAATTCCACTGAACTAGCAACCTAGCACTTGACTGGTGCTTAGTTCAGCTATGGTCAATGAACTGCAAAAGCATTAAAATATTAGCAGCTTTTATTGATTCAACCTAGATTCCTCGGCAGTTTTGTTTCGATTGCAAAGAAAGTTGCCTCCAGCGAGTGAGAATGAAACAATTGCAGCAAGAAAAATGGAACATTCTCTGGGTCCATTTCCCCAGTTGCATGCAGCACTGGTGCCCCATTTTGGAGATGGGCCAAAGTTTCAGTTCCCCATGTGTCCTTAATGTACTTTCATGCGCATTCTCCTTGGGTGCTTTCAGAAGTGACGGCTCCTGTCACCGCCACGGACTTACCAGGGTGGTGGTGGGAGCTGGTGTCACTCCACTGTGGGTCCTGGATGGCTGCCAAGCCAACATAACAGCAGCCAGGCCAGGGAGACAAACGGGGTGGGGAGACATACGGATGTGCATCTGCCCAGTCCCATACCCCACACTGTGTGGAGTGGCCTGCCCCCCCCACAGCTGATGGGTGGCCATGGAGGCCAATGATGGCTGCCATGGTGCCTGTCCCCCCACTCTGGACTGCAGTAAGTAAAGCGGGCTATCAAACGTGATAGACTGCTTTACTCTGGGTCCATTTCCCAACCATGGTGGGGGCTAGCCTGGGCTGTGACTCGAGGATTTCCCTGAGTCACAGCCCGGGCTAGCCCTCACCACAGTCGGGAGCCAGATCGTGTCAACATCTGGCAGTGTCAACCAGTGCAAATACCTCTTCAGCATCTTAACCTGAACGTTTAGTTTCCAGAGAATAGAAGTGGGTGTTTTCCTCTCCTTCCACCCCAAAAATTGTTTCCCTTATGGCAGCATTATAGAGATGAGGACTGGAATGAGCAGCGATTTTGCTGCTCACAGTTGCAAGCATGAGGTCCGAGATGTCCTGGTGCAATTTTTCAGTGAGCACTTTAAAAAAGGGCGGAGAACCCTTGTACATTTCAAGGGTCACCTGCATGCTTTCCCCACACACTGCCACATTGGCGGGGGGTGGGGGGAGGTGTTTGAAGCAGTCTTTGAATGACACCCAACGAGTTGCTTGAAGGTGCTGCCCCCTCACTGCACCTTTCATCTGAGAAGTGCTTTGTGGCGTGAGCATCTTCAAGCCTCCTGCCCTCCCCAGGCTCACTCACCTCACTGCTGGGTTGGGGCTCCTATTGCACACCTCTGATATCAGTCCCCCTGGGAATAGGGACAAATTAGGGGGTTGTACGCAAGTGGGAAGATGCCTCCCCATGCCTCTCCCCACTCAGGAAAAGCCGAGTGGGGAAGTCCTCACTGCCAAACCAGTTGTTTGGCAGTGGAGGGTGGGAGTGGTAAGCCGGCTTTGAAATCGATAAGAGCCAGCTGAGAGTGCTTAGGAGAGCTCTCCTCCCCAGTGCTCCCAGCTGGTGCTTGTAAGTCTGGTTGTTGTTGTTTTGTCTTTAACTCGTTTTTTACACCCTGGTGCTCGGTTCATCACAGATCAGAATGAGTTCCAGGATTTCAATGAGATTACTTGGTTTACCAAGATCTCGTTTCAGCCTTAGCCTGAAACACATACTTGTGCAAAGGAGTAAATATCAAATTTGTGCTATCGGAACAAAAGCCAGTTATGTGGATTACAACCGTATTAATTTGCATTGCATCTCTTACCCACTGCAGATATTTTAATTGTTTTGTTAATTTTGGCATTTTTTGTTATTTCATTTTGGTTATTTTGATTACTTTATTTCGGTGCTCTTTTGTATGCAGAGCAACTGAAAAAACCATAACCGAAGTACTAAAATGGCTGAATAACTAAACTGAAATAAATAAAGTAAACAAAATAGAATACCCAAATAAGTGGATATGCAAACACCCATATTGGTTGCAGATACTATTAAGGTACTTGGACAGCTGTCCGAAAATATCCACAGATACTAAATCCACTGTTTTAGCAACTCTACTGCAGGCTTTCACTTCCCTGCTTTATCTTGGACTGTTTTCTTTTCAAATGTATTTTAAAGTTTCTTGTGTATGTCAATCAAGAGGTAAAAACACAATCAACAATCTTTTGTCTTAATTCTGCACCATCTTTGCAAAGCACTACCACTCATACTTAGAAAGCTATTTATACCTTCCTTCCCACCTCCAGCAACCTCACGCCCAGCTCCCATCTCCCCACCCAGAATCCCCAGCAACCTATTCCTCCACCCGCAACCCCTGTCCCTTCCTGCCTTGGCTCCCTCTGTGTTTCCATGCCCTGAGAGGGTAAGTGGGACCATTCCATCTTCTCTATTCGGGCCCATCCCCACCCTTGGCCTCACTGAAGTGAATGGATCTCACGCTGGTATTGGCGCTCATTTTTCTCAACCCATGGACACTGAAATGAGGGACAATGACATTCAAAATACAATACAATGCATGATTTTAATAAAAGTTGCATGTGCTAATTTAACAACAACAACAACAATCTATATTTTATATAGCGCACCCCCTGCCATGACACTCGGAACAGTTCACAAAGAACTGATTAACAACTTTTTAAAATCCTCACAATAGCCCTATGAGATAGGCTAGCTGAAAGAATAATGTGACTGGCCCAAGACCACCCAGTGAGCTTTTATAAGTGAGATTTGAACTAGTGTCCCCCCCTGGTTGAAGTACTGCACACCTAGCCATTACACCACACTAGCTGTTGGGGTAAGTTTATGTAAATTTAAATAACCCATTGCCTGATTTTGAGACTGGGCAGAAAAATAGTGAACTTTTTTACAGCAGTCTAAAAAAACACCAAAAACATTTACATATCCTCTTCCAAAGATAGGCTTAAATCCTTGTCTCCCAGTCTTTATTTCAGAGCTATAGCAAGCACAACACTTCTCCCAGCTGCTTAGCTTCCACATCCCTAGCCCAAATAAACTCATCTGTGTTCCTCTGACAGTAAATTGATCTCCAGACATTTCTCCTCCTATGTGGGTTCTCTGATAGATAAGTTACTGTATAATAGGGTGGCTTACTTGCAGCCAGAAAGGCCCTGTTACTGAGCTGCCTAAGAGCCCTAGGCTAGACAGGTAGCTGTAGAGCATGCTCAGTTAGGGTCCAAACCCCTTATCTGACTCTAAGGCCACTTTCAGACATACCCCCCTCCATGCATATTCTGCCTGTGGGTGTGGGGGGAGGGATATGCGCAGCCAAAATATGTGCAGGGATCAGCTGGTCTGAAAGCCACACCACCACCCCCTGCGTGGCTTTGCCAGTAGACATGTGCATGGATGCAGAGCTCAATTTCCTGCTCTGCATCCCTGTGTGTCTCTGCCAGCAAAGCCATGCGAGGGAGGGGACAAGACAATTCCCACGCATATTCTGGCTGCACATTCCCCCCACCGCAGCCAGAATATGTGCGCGGGGGGCGAGGGGGGGCTGTCTGAGAGTGGCCCAAGTCTTGGAGAATGCCCAGTGAGGCTGTAAAACTCAGATTTGCGCTAAGTCTTGTGACATGCTCAGTTGGGCTGTGTGAAACTGAGCGTGCTCAGGCCCACAAAGAGGCCTGAGTTAAGTCTAAGGGTGGTGGCCATTGAGGAAGGAGTTTTCTGCTTGAGCTCTCGCCTCTGTCTTCACTGGAGCCCTATCACTGAACCCCCCTGGATCTAGCCTGCTTAGGTAGGCCATACCTCTCCTTTAAAAGAGGATGCTTATGAAAGATACATGTTGCAGGGCTGCATTGGTGCCATGGCATCCCTGCACCATGTATTTTTCATGAGTGTCCTCTTTTAAAAGGGAGGTATGGTCACCCTAAGCCTGCAAGGAGCTGAGAGGAGAAACAGGAGGCAGTCCGGAGACCAAGGGGGATCTACCTAGCCTGGCCACCAGAAGCCATAGTGAACCCTGAGGGTCTCAGTCTTTGGAGGCTGAACCCCAACCAGGAGGACTATATTGCAGGGATGTGCGAATGCAGTTCGGACGTTCGGAGTTCAGCCCAAACTCAGTCAGTTCAGATGCCCGAACAGAACGCCCGAACAGAATGCCAACCCCCCTGAACAGTTCAGGTGCTTTCGGATGAGTTTGGGCGCATTTGGGCATGAAAAACCTGGTTGGCAGGCCTAGGGAGGGGGGGCAGCTGAGAAGCAGTCTTCCTGGCACCAGAGGTTGAGAGGCTTGGACTTGCACCCAGCCTGCCCAATCAACATCCCTCTTTTCCTCAGACCACTGGCTTTGCAGTCTGCGATTGGCATGGGGCTAGGCTGTACAGATCCAATGGGGCTTGTGGTAAGGCGGGCGCAGCAAGTAACAAAAGTCATTGCCCTCTCCCCTTCTAATTCTTTCTGAACTAGCCACTGATCCTGTCAGCAGGCGTTTTCAGAAGTCTCCCTCTCCCAGCAGTTTGTGTTCCTAATCCATTGTCATTCTCCTCCTATTTCACCCATTTCCACATATTTATTTAGATTAGATTAGACAGATTTAGGTGTTATACCCGGCATCAAGAAGCAGGCACCCCAGCCCCAGGTCCCACCATCAGGGTTCTGGAACCTACATTACAGGCAGGAAAGGCTGTCCATCTACGTCATCCAGAAGCTGTCATTCCAGCCCCAGGACCCACCAACAGGGTTCTGGGGCCGTCATTCCACTCACAGGGAGCCGTCATTCCACCGCATCAAGAAACAGCCAGCCACACCATCCCCAGGACCCACCATCAGGATTATGGGGCCTACATTACAGGCAGGGAGGGCTGTTGTTCCACTTCATCCAGAAGCTTCCACTCTAGTCCCAGGACCCACCATCAGGGTTCTGGCACCGTCATTCCACTCACAGAGAGCCATCATTCCACTGCATCAAATAACAGCCACTCCAGCCCCAGGACCCACCATCAGGGTTCTGGGGCCTACTTTACAGGCAGGGAGGGCTGTCCATCCACATCATTGAGAGCTGGGGTGGGAGCAGCTGCCAAGTCCATCGGCAGCTGCAGGACGTGGAGGGCAGCATGGCTTTCAACTGAAAGCCACACGTATTTTGAAGGAAATGATTGCGCCCAATGGGCACCTCTTTTAGGTGGTCAGGGAGATGGGGTTTAGGTGCCTGATTGGCTTCCTGGACCCCCAGTTTAAGATGCCCTCACACACCACCCTGAGTCGGGCTTCCACTGATGCCTGGCAGCCTGTAATGCCCGGTCATGATGGTGACTAGAACTGGAGAACCCAGCATATAGCAAGCAGAACTGGAGGCTTGCCAGCCTGCAATTCCCAGCTGAGTAGGGGTGCCAGCCACCAAGCCCTGGCCGGGCCTCTGCCGCTGCTCTGCCGATGCCTGGCAGTCTGAAATGCTCAGCTGAGTAAGGGTGCCAGCCACCAAGCCCTGGCTGGGCCTCTGCTGCTGCTCTGCTGATGCCTGGCAGCCTGCAGCGCCCGGCCAAGTAGGGGTGCCAGCCACCAAGCCATGGCCGGGCCTGTGCTGCTGCTCCACTGCTCCACTGATGCCTGGCATCCTGCAACACCCACCCAAGTAGGGGTGCCAGCTACCAATCCCTGGCCCTGGCCGGGCCTCTGCCACTGCTCCGCTAATGCCTGGCAGTCTGCAATGCCCGGTCGTGATGGTGACTAGAACCGGAGAACCCAGCACAGAGCGAGCAGAACTGGAGGCCTGCCAGCCTGCAATGCCCAGCTGAGTAGGGGTGTCAGCCACCAAGCCCTGGCCGGGCCTCTGCCGCTGCTCCGCCAATGCCCAGCAGCCTGCAATGCCCAGCCAAGTAGGGATACCAGCCACCAAGCCCTGTCTGGCCTCTGCCGCTGCTCTGTCGATGCCTGGCAGCCTGAAACACCTGGCCAAGTAGGGGTACCAGTCACTAAGCCCTGGCCGGGGCTCTGCTGCTGCTCCGCTGATGCTTGGCAGCCTGCAATGTCCGGCCATGATGGTGACTAGAACTGGAGAATCCAGCATACAGCGAGCAGAACTGGAGGCCTACCAGTGTGTCTGTTTAAGATATTAAATAGCCCAAACCCCCGCTAAGCCTACCCTTCACTTCAGATGGGGTAACGTCTACAACAAAGGACACATACCCGTCCAAGTCCAATTGCCCTGCATGCCATGTTACTTGGAGCAAAATAATGTCAAAGGTTCTAATGAAACAACTGAAATCATTATCCATTAATTTGGTTTTCCAACCGAAAATGTTCCGAGAAACTATAGAGATAAAAGACTTCCTTAGGGGGCCTGCCCATCATTCCTCCACTTCATCTGCGGTTGCAAAACCCAATTGGTTTGAGGGGAGATCAAATTCCTCCATCCTCAATATTGAGGGAGAGAGAGGAGGTGCAGGCAAAGGATCAGTCTTAAGTGGACATAATCCTGAAGGATCAGAACCAGTATTACCCACCCCTGTGCATGACCACTTCCCATGTGCTAAAGCACCCAGGGAAGTGGCCTCATGCTGAATATTTTGTGACACAACTTCTTTTACTTGCTCTGTTACTAAGACCACTTCCTCTTGAGGTTGGTAGCCTTCTAAATAAATAGTCATTGCAGGCTGCCAGGTATCGGTGGAGCCACGGCAGAGGCCCAGCCCAGGCTTGGTGGTGGCTGGAACCCATACAATGCTGGGCATTGCAGGCTGGCATCCTACTCACCAGATTTCAACTAACTCTTCTGCAAATTGGTCAAGTAGCTTTGCCCGGTGGTGATTCACGTGGCCAGCCAGCCACCGCCTGCCATGATGGTGACTAGAAATGGAGAACCCAGCATAGAGCGAGTAGAACTGGAGGCCTGCCAGCCTTCAATGCCTGGACAAGTAGGGGTGCCAGTCACCAAGCCTGGACTGGGACTCTGCCGCTGCTCCACTGATGTCAGCCTGCAATGCCTGGCCAAGTAGGGGTGCCAGCCACCAAACCCTGGCCAGGCCTCTGTTGCTGCTTCACCAATGCCAGCCTGGAATGCCCTGCCCCCTATGGATGCCAGCCATCAAGCCCCAATTCTTCCCAGCCTCTGCTGCTGCTACCGCTGGGTCTCTGCCTGCAGGCCATGACAACACGCGTAACCCCACTTTGGGCACTGGCAGGAACTACTTGGCCGGGCATTGCAGGATGCCAGGCATTGGTGAAGCAGTGACAGAGGCCTGGCCAGGGATTGGTAGCTGGCACTTGGTACTCAACTGGGCATTGCAGGCTGTCTGGCCTCCAGTTCTGCTCACTCTATGCTGGGTTCTCCAGTTCTAGTCACTATCATGGCAGGAATGACAGGGCTACAGTAGTGACTGCCGGTGCCCAAAGAGGGTTTGTGCATGTTGTCATGGCCTGCAGGCAGAGACAGGCAGCCCAACAGAACATCTGCTTTCAGCAACCTTTGGGTGGGCAGCAGCATTGCTCATTTGTAGAAGAGGACAGGAGTCAAGAGACCAGAGTTCTAATTCCTGGTTTGGAAGTCCTTTGACCTCTCTAGCATTTCAGTTTTCCCAGTTCTAAACCAGAGGGTGTAAGGAAACCAGGGGCTGGGGTCCGCAGCGGCCACACCCCATTGGCGCCAGCCCCCGCAACAAGGCTCCCCACGCCCTCCGCACCCCCCGCCATAACAGACCTCAACTCTGCCACCCAGCATCCTCCCAGGGAGCGCCCAGAGACCACGCCTCCCCGCAGCGAGCCGCACCAGCGGCATGCCGAGATGCCTGGGGGTGGGGCCCGGACGCAGGCCATGCCGAACCCAGCCACGCCCCCCCCAGTGCGCCGCTCTGCACGGCTACAGCAACGCCCTGGGGGGAACAGGATAAAAGGCTGCTGAGGGGATAGATGCATTGCTGGTGATCGGAGCCTGGAGTGCCCATGAGACTGGCCCCTTTTGTGCTGTGTGCTATTGTTCTTTGTATCTGACCCTTATTGCGTGTGACTGGACCGAGCAAGAGCTGTGTGTGTGTGGGCATGGGTGAGTGCTTGGGATTACAGAGTGCTTCAGGTGAGTGTGTCTTTCAGCGGCGTCGGAGGGAGCACGGGTGCCTGGGTGTGTTCCCTGAGCCAGAGTCCTATCCCCCCTTACCCCCCTCCTGGGGCCCTCCGCACTCCCCTACCCCCAAGTGTCTCACGCCTCCAGCCCTTCCCTTTTCCCTGTGTGACTGCGAGCAGGTTGCAGCGCTTAAGGCCTGTGATTGCCCCAGTGCCCGATGATGAGATAGGCTGGGGACTCACCATCCTGGTAGCCCTATTCCAACCTGAGGGCTTGTTTTTCCATCAGAGCCTTGCTGCCTTTTGTTGCTCGAGCGAGTGGGCGTGTGTATCTGTGTGTTCCCCCCTTTTCAGGGCGCTGCTTCCCCTCTCCCCTCTCCTTAATTCCCCACAGAGGGCTACCATTCTGGGAGCTCACAGGAGAAAGAACCTGTATGGGAACTAGGCTTGGGGTACGCAGTTCCAATTACTGTTGTGTATCCAGCCTCTTTTCAGGGTAAAGAAGAGGACTCTTAAATGCTTCCCCTTCTTCAGAAGAACTTAGGCTCGGTGCTTGACCCCCTGGGGGTCCGCCCGATTCCTGTTGGGGCATGGCTGACCATATGAGATCCACCGATGCCTGCCAGTCTGGTCAACTATGGGTGCCAGCCAACAAGCCCCAAGACTTTCTGGCCTCTGCTGCTGCTGCTGCCGCTGGGTCTCAGACGGTCAGCCCTGGTGACACCGGCACCCCCAGGGGCCAAGCACTGAGCCTGCCTGCCCGGGCAACCTGGGATGCCAAGTGCGAAGCCTGCCCAGTCTCTGCTGCTGCTGTGTCTCAGACGGTCTGCCATGGGCACCCCTGGGGGTCCCTGGAATGCCCCAAGCTTCCAGGTGGGATTGAACTTTCAGAACGTTTGGGGGGGTCCAAACTTTGCCAGACCGAACTCCCGAACCTGAACTAAGGTTTCAGGCCAAATGTCCAAACATCCAAACTCTGTCTTGTTCGCACATCCCTACTATATTGAACCCTGAGGGTCAAAGGACACTAGAGGGTACTAAACCCTGAATAACAAAGTACACTATGTGGAGGTGTAGGCCTTGACTGAGAGGGGCAGTAGGAGGCCAAGGGTGTGGCCCCTATAGGGGTACCCCACAAAGTGCACGCACACCCTACTTGGGGATACAGCCAGGTTGGAGAACTGAATAGGCGTGGCAGTGGGGCTGGCTAATTCCCCAGAGACACCCCAGCACCCTGTGTGGCCCTGGAAGACCCCCCTGCTACATACTGGTTGTTTAAACATGAAAAGAAACCATTATACTATTAGTCCATTAAAAGATCCAGCTTAAAACCCTTGCCGAATCAACCATCATTTTGTAGTTCTACAGCTAGGGATAGAAGTAGAACTGCTGGCTGCTGTTTTTAATTTGGACCCTAGGGAATGACTCTGGATATTACCCAATAAACTAGATTGCTGTTTGTAAGACTGCAACAAGAAATGTAGTAGCACTGTTGAATAGCTACACTCTGTACCTGGGGGTGAAAACACATGTGACGACAGTGTGCCACTGTCATGACCTGGCCCAGGGCCGGAATCCACAGCGGACATGGTCTGGGCTGTGTTGGGGCACCAACAAAACGTTCCTGCAGCCAGGCCACCGTCCCACCACCCATGTGGCCTAGGGAGGGCGGAAGCTTGACAGACTCTTCATACAAGAGGCAACAATGGTGGCCATGGCAGCTAGCCATGGTGACCGGCCATGGTGGGCTCCAATTCAGGCTGGATCATGGTGGGCCACAACTGACGTGCTACCCCACTTTGGCCTGGTTGGGAGGGTCTTACCCTGGGCTGTGACTTCAGGGGTTTCCCTGAGGTCAGATCATGGGCTAGCTATTGAAATGGTCTGGGACAATCCCGGGCCAACAACTGGCAGTGCAAAAACAGATGTGTGTGCTGGTGGCCTGCAGGTCTAAGTGGGCCACTGTCATGTTTGTTTTTACCCTGCCATGTTGGGTGGTCTGGGTTCGTGCCTACTCTATACCCTTGTATCTCCTCTCTCTCACCTTTTTTTGTTTTAAATGAAGGATTCGCTCCTTAACTTAGTTTCTTAGCTCTGAGTATTGAAATGGAAAGGATGAGAAGCACATTCAGGGGAAGTTAGAGTCAAGCTGACAATCTCCTGTGTCATTCTTCCTTTGGAATAAGTCCCAAGGCTATGGCAGAGAATCTTTCTTCAGTCTCTCAACACCAAATGGGACACAGCTGTTAAAATCCCTGTTAAGCCTGGTACATCCCGCATGATGCAGGACACTTGAGAACTGTGCTGGTGCTAAATGCCCTAGGAATTGTTCTGCTCATGTTGGATTATTAAAGGAGCCTGAGCAGTCTTAGTTCCCCAGTTTCAATTGAGATATAGTGGGAACTGGATACCTCTCTTCTTGGGTCTCCTTTGAAAATCCCTGTTTTCTTTGTATAAGGAGTGTGAATATGAATTTTCACACCACTTCTTGACCATTTTCTGGTAGGAGCATCTGCTCCAGCTACAGAGGCAGGAAAAAAAGAATCAAAGTGATTGCTCCTGACAATGAAATATAATAGACATCAATGATCATCATTGTTTTTGGTGCACTAGACATCAATGATCCTTATAGGAATTGTACCATATCCAGGAGAAAGCCTGACCTTTTCTGATGACCGTTTTATGCTAAGCAAATGCCCTGTCATTTAGATGTGCATGTAAGGAATTAACCTTTAAAGAATAATTCTCATAGTTTAGTTCCCATTTGAAAATGGCTGCAAAAACAGAAGTCATACAAACGGACGGTTCACTTGAAAACTTATCTACCTGAACTGGCTGACTTTGATAACATGTTACTACTTATTGAAGCATTGAGGCAATGTTGGCTAAGTGCCAGGCCAAAGATAGCCGCTCTTCCCCAGCTTCTGCCTTGCATGATATTTTCTGGTATGTACCAATCCAGAAATATTTTAAAATATGGAGAATTTATCCCAACATGTATTTATAGACAAAAGTGGCTACCTTTATAGAAAAGCAGGAGCCACGTGCCTTTTAGAAAACCAGCTTTGGTTTCCAGAGCTTGTCTTCTGAGGCATAGAATAATGGATTGCACCCCCACCAGCAAGACAAGAAACCAGGCTCTGGGGATATAGGGCAGCAACTATTTATTAAATAAACACAAAAACTAGTATTCAGTCAAACAAGGTCCAGTGGCACACAGGGGAGAGCCTTGAGCAGGCTCACCTGGAGATCCTCTCCAGCCCAGAGCATCATTACAAAACTAGAGCCCTGAATTGCCCCGTGGATGTGTTGTCATCATCAACAGGGCCATAGGGATGGGCGAACAGAACGGAGTTCGGAAATTTGGTTCAGTTCGGTTCGGTTTGAAATTCGAGTTAGGTTCAGAAGTTCGGTTTGGTTGACCGAACAGACCAAGTTCTGTCGAATTCCGAACTTCCAAACCAAGTTTGGCCATTCAAAACCAGGTTTTTTTATGTGTGTTGCCACTAGGGATGGGCGAACAGAACGGAGTTTGGAAATTCAGTTCGGTTCAAAATTTGAGTTCGGTTCGGTCGAGTGAACAGACTGAGTTCGGTCCGAACTTCTGAACTGTGTTTGCCCATCCCTACAGGGCCAGCACCCCTCTGCCCCAAGCAGACAATGAGGGGAGGAAGGAATGTATCATGACCCTGTTCCCAGACCAACCAGCCTAAGGAAGGGGACTGCCCCTGCTCCCTCCTCTGGGGGCAAAGCCATTGAGCTGAAAAGCACAGCAGCCTCATCCTGTCACAACAGGATTAATTAGCTGTTACTTAATGCTCTGGACCAACCATTTAATTAACTTGCACACTGGACCGAGAGCCAAAGGGGATACTGGAACCATCCAGGCAGCCCCTACTTCCCACTGAGCTGGATACCTGGATATCCATAATGCTTGTAGCAGCTCCTCCAAATAAAGGGCATTGCTTCTATAAGACAGGTGCACCCTGTCTCTCCAGAAACATTCAGGTGCATCATGCTGATTACCCAGGGAGGCTATCACTGTCCAACCTCAGCTGAAACCCAGCTGCCTATAGCTTTGGTGGCCTTCCAAAGAGTTCTGTTCATGATTGTGGGCTCAGATGCTATGCCATATCTGAATTGCCAACCAGACCTGGGGGCCTACACTCGGCTGGCTGTCCAGTGTTAAATCCCTTTTATTCAAGAGAATTTTCCTCCCAGGCCAATGGAGAAGAGCATTCCTGCCCCATGAGTATTATTTATTTATTTGTTTATTTTATTTATTTTATACATTTATTAGTCGCCCCCCTCCCATGCCAATGGCATCCCGGGGCGACGTACAATTCAATAAAAAACAATTCAACAAATAAAAAACATTTTTAAAAATCCAGCAATTTAAAACCAAAACAGAGTCGGGAAAAAATAAACCAAAATAAAAAGGTAAGGGAAGAGCTAAAACCCTAACCCACCCTTCCCCCCTCCTCCCCAAAGGTCTGGGTGAACAGCCAGGTTTTACAAGCCCACCAGAATGTCACAAGGCTTGGGGCCAGGTGAGCTTCCTCCGGGAGGGAGTTCCAAAGACGCGGCCTGGCTACCGAGAATGCCCTCTCCATTGTGGCCCCCTGCTTAACATGGGTGACCTCCAAGAAGGCACCCCCGGCTGATCAAAGGAGCCACTCTGGGATGCAGAGGGTGAGGCGAGGTACGAAGGGCCCGGACCGTGAAGGGCTTTATAGACCAATACCAATACCTTGAACCTGGCTCGGCACGCTATTGGCAGTCAATGCAGGTGTTATATGCTCCTGATGACCCGTCCCCGTCAGGAGCCAGGCCGTCGCATTCTGCACTAGCTGCAGCCTCCAGACCAGGAACAGTAGTCCATCCTCGAGGTGATGAAGGCATGGATGAGGGAGGCCAGGTCCGGCCCGGAGACGTATGGACGCAGTCTCCGCACAAGATACAATTGGTGAAAGTCCGCCTTCGCCACCGCTGCCACCTGTCGATCCAGGTGGAGTTCCGAGTCCAACATCACCCCTAGACTCCGAACCTGCTGAGCTATCAGAGGGCGAATCCCCCCTATAAGGGGGGCCAACACTTCCCTCGCCCTCCCCACCACCATCACCTCTATCCTATTGGGGTTGAGCTTCAGTCTGCTCTGCCGCATCCATTCCACCATGGCCTCCAAACACTGGGATAGCAACGAGACAGCAGGGTCTGGGTCAGCTGAAAAAGAGAGGTACAGCTGAGTATCATCATCAGAATATTGGTGAGATCGCACCCCAAACCCTTTCATGATCTCCCCCAAGGGCTGCATATATACGTTAAATAATAATGGAGACAGGATGGAACCCTGCGGAACACTGCAGGACAAGGCGCCGGGGCAAGATGTTTCAGCTCCCGCTAGCTTCTCCCCGAGAGGAATGAGCGGAACCATTCAAGAACAGTCTCGTCCAGACCCCCTAGGTCTCGCAGCCATCTCAGCAGCAGCTCATGGTCCACGGTATCAAAAGTGGCTGGGAGATCTAGCAGGATAAGGAATGTGGAACATCCTGCATCCATCTTCCAGTGGAGATCATCGACCAAGGCTACCAATGCTGTCTCAGCGCCATAGCTGGGATGGAACCCAGATTGAAAAGGGTCTAGGAAACTGATGCCATCTAGATGCTCCTGGAGCTGGATCGTCACCACCCGCTCAATAACCTTCCCTAAAAAGGGAAGGTTAGAGACAGGTCGGTAACTGGTGAGTGCGTCCACATCTAATGATGGTTTCTTCAGCAGGGGATGCACCACAGCCTCCTTGAGGCTGGGTGACAACCTCCCCTGCTGCAGGGACGCATTAACCACTCTTGCCAGCACTGTCCCCAATATCTCCCTGGAGGCTTTCACCAACCAGGACGGGCATGGATCAAGTTCACAAATGGTGGCTCTCACAGACCCCAGGACATCCACTGCATTGGCTGGCGTCACTTCCTGAAACTCCCCCCCACAAAATTGGACCAGACAGGGCCTCCGTAACCTCGTGCTCACCACCTACTGCCCCCACCTACTGCCCCAATATATTACCAGTATATCAGGTAAGCCCCCAGTAACTTAGGCTTCAATCAGGGTAGTGTCACCGGGGTTCAGGGAAGGGCACAATCGGGGGGAGACCAGTCACCTTGATACCCTGGCTTGGGCTCTGCTCACGATACAATGGCATTTAATGCCTGTCAGGATAGAAGTGTGGCCAAAATGATCCCTGTGAGATCAGGCTTCTATCATCATAGGGTGCAGAGCAATACAGGGAGTCCAGAACCTTGCCCCAACCTACCACTCGCACCTACCACATGATGCAGGGGGAAGGGGTCACTAGTGGGGTCAAGGTGAGGGATACAGGCGTGAACCTGGGCACCGGAGAAGGGAAGTAGGGCACTGCACACAGGGAAGGAGGGGAAGGAGTCCAAGTGAGGACGGGGCTTGCTTCGCACACTCTACACTCACACACTCAACCACACGTAGGGACACCGGGGGGGGGGGGGATTCCCAAGCACACTAAGGCTATGACACACCCTCTCCACACACACCACAATACCAGATAGGCAATGAGGAAGACACAAGATGAAGTACTTAGCCTTCTGGGGGCCAGTTTCCCTTTGATTACCAGCGTTGGAGCTGAGCCCAGCACCGGCTTTTATACTGATGGCCCTGCCCTTGCGCACACTCGCAAACGCTCTGAATGCTGCAGAGGGGGAGGGGCTGAACATATGGTGTGTGGGGGCATGAGCGGGAGAAGTGACAGCCCCGGGGTGGGACTGGTTACCATGGGGACCGGCGCCCGCACCACGGAGCACCGGTCTGCCTCTAGTGGCGTCATGCTGCTGAGGCGCTGCGGGTGGTGTGAGCGGACCCGGAACCGCTGCTGGTGAGCGGGGCTCACAGGTAGGAGCTGGTCTCAATGCTTGCTTGCCTCATCACATGACTTAAGAATCTTGGCCCAGTGCTCCAGACCAGATGTGAGACACACAATAGCCCAGGAGACAGCGCTGCTGCCTATGATCCATAACTGTGTTCACTGCGAGGGAACTGCTCCTCTTGAATGATAACAGCATAGAAGGAATATATGGCAGTTAATATGGCATGTTGAAAGCTGTAATGTCAAAACCTTGAGACACCTGAAACCCAGACTGTCCCCTCTCTGACTCCTAAGGGGAAATCGAGGGAGCATAAACCCCTAACCACCATTGGCCACAAACACAGATGTCTTCCCCTGACAGCACAGCTATTGCTGCTCTCCTGGCCACCCTGATTCAGGAGGAGGGGGGACCTGAACTTGAATGGAGGAAATGCCAAGCCAGACACTTTCCTAAAGACTTGTCAGTGGGAATCCATCACATGGGTAAACTGGGGAACAAGACCCTGCGGCCTGACTGATAAGCAACAAGCCAGGAACAAAGAATGCATTTGTCTGGACAGGTCATACCAGGCTAAACTGGTTTCCTTCATTGACAGAGTAACTAGTTTAATGGCCGAGGTGATTTAGTCGAGCACAAAGGAGATAAAGGGGTGACAATTTTTTATTTTATTTACTTATTCATTTATTTAATTACAAAAAATTAATATCCTGCCCCTCCTTCCACAGGCAGCTCGGGGCAACTTGCAATGTTCATCAGCAATAAAATATAAAACTATAAAAACATATCATTTCCCCATCCCCACACCCCATCCCCCATGAAAGCAATCTAAAGGTCTGCCGTGAAGAAGATGGCAAAGAATTGTTCTCCATTGCTACAAAAAAAACAACAACCCAGGACTAGAAATAATGGGCTCAATTAATATCAAGAAATCTTCCTAATAGAACAAGTAGCCTACGGAAGTTGTAGGCTCTCCAGCACTGAACGTTTTCCCAAAAGAGGCTGGACAGCCATCGGATATGAATGTTGTGGCTATAGTCATTCTTCAGCTGAGCAAGGTGTTGGACTAAATGACCCTCAGGGTCACTTGCAGGGTTAAGGTAGTATGATTCTAAGCCATATCTCATAGTGTCCAGAGATGCATGAATCCATAACTGAGCACTGCTGACCTGCCGATCTGCCTTTGGCACAGAAATGACATTGCGTCTCCCCCGATATCATCCTTTGCCCTGAGAGCATGGCTGCCTGGTTGTGCTTGGCAATAAAACCAATGCGCCTATTTGAAGAGCACCAAAGAAAGCAACCAAAAAAACAGCCTAACAATGGCACATCGAATCCTGAAGTGACAAATCACCCGGAGGGATAAAGGGAGAGCCTCAAGGAAACTAGGAGAAGCTGGAGACACCCGTGCCCAGACGGGCACTGCTCACCAGCCCAACCCTTGCATGCCTGTAAAACAGGAGCACAGTCAGGCAGCTTATCTGCCCTATCATAAAAAGCAATCACAGCCAGCCAGCCCGTGGTGATCTTGGGCCCTTATGCTTAAAGTGGATACACTAATGGGGAATGTGGTTCTTTTCTATGGGGACGTTGCAGCGGGGTGGGATGCCTGCCCTCACCTCAAAGCATGGAAGTCCTTCACCCAAAGTTGGGGTGTACAAATGGAAGGGGCCCTGTTACCTGCCTAGGACACCTCTCCTCACCAAGGGAATCCTGTGTCTGGTGAGAACTGAGCCAGGTAAAAGCAAACGTCAGGGAATAATTCCTGCCTCCACTCCTTGCTGAGCCTGTTTAGGAAAGTAATACTCCCTTGTCACTTTCCCTAATTGTCTGCACAGGGGAAGGGAAGGGTTATCCCCCAGCTCTGCCTGTGTTGCTCAGCAGGCTACTGGTGCAGGTGCTTGGCCATGGAGACATGGAGCTCCCTTCTGTGATTTGTCCCAGCCTTGTGCAAACAGCCTTCTCCCCGCCGGCCAGGGCCTTTAACATTTCAGTGCTCCTGCGAGAGCACGGAAGCCCATGTCAGTGGGAACGTATTTGCTCTTATTCTCAGCGGGGGGTGGGGGTGGGTGGGTCAAAAGTCCCACTCTGATTTAAAGGGATAGAATGGCATTTCAGCAAATACGGTAAAAGCTAGTACATCGATTGCTCTATAAACTCCCAGCCCAAGGCCCATTGGAAAAATATAGAAGCCATCCCATTATTTCAAAAGCCAATGATTCCTAACGCACTTTAATTCCTTGATCCCTACACACCTTCACCGACCCACCTTAATCATTTATGGATCCTATGTGCTACTAGAGATTTGTAGCATTAAACACTTTTATAATAAAGTTGCCTAGGAGTGAGCATTTTTACACCCAAGTAGACACAAGTTGTAGGTATGCTGTTATACACCAATAAGAAGAATACACTTCAGAACCACACCTGGCTCTAGCTCTTGTCTTGGTAAGCAATGTATAAAGATATTAATACCTATATGGCAACAAACTCTTGAATATAGTCAAGAAATTGTTGTCCAAAATTTCTTTTGAAAAAATATGACGACATGTTTGTCAGACAGCTGAAATTCAACTGGAGTGTACTGAATTTAGCACGGATATTATTTGCTTTTACAAAAACAAGAAGCAGATACATTTCTTATTTTAAAAGCTAAACAGTTTTTGTATTTTTTTAAGGTAAGCTGCCACCAATGAGAACGTTTCCGTGTTTTCATGGCAAACCCAATTTTGATATTGACAGAATGCCACATTTTGAATGCCTTTCACCCTATAACCGTTTTCAGCATGCTGGAAAACTTTTCTTAAAAGTGTTACCGACAATGATATCCCTGATCACAGTAAATAGCTGAGTCTAGATGATTGCTATTTATTGTATACTTGTACAGCAGCACTCCCTGTCACAGCTTGATATTACTCATGTTATCAGTCATAAATGAGATAATTTTCATAAACCAATAAAATTGTAACTGGTAGGGACAGGCAATCTAGAGATAAAGCCCCTGATTAGGTGTTTATAACTGATGAACCGATATCCTGTTAACTGACGTGCTTCTCTTCTCTTTGAGTTTTTCTTTCACTGGCTTATCAGGAACCCACCTTTAAAGCGTAGGAGGTTAGCCATGTGAGTACTACCCTTTGACAACATTCAGAAAATAAGCATATCTGAGAAATCACTATGATTGGGTAACTAACATTCCAACCCGAGCAATTAAGGTATTAAAATTGTAGAGTTCTATATCCCTTTCCTGTACTAAATAATCCACCAATGTAAGCTATCCCAGACTTGAGAGTGCTCTGACTTTTGACATTGGTTGATTTTGAATTATATACATCTAAAACTACCTGTGCGCCCCCACCCTTGCTCTCTCTGTGTGCTGCTGTGCTCACCTATGGCTAGGTAAATGGGGTGTTGAGACCACTAGTACGTATCATACTGATCCATAATGTTGTATTGTTTTCATGTGTTCATTTGCCTGCCTTATATAATGTCAGAAAGCTTTTTGGGGATGGGAACATCATTCTGTTATGTGGTTGTACAGTGCTTGTCATCATCATGAGACTCTGTTCCATAACTGGGAACCACCATAGGTACCACCATACTTTTAATGAAAACAAATAATAGTTTTTAATAACAAAAATGAAAAAAGAAAACAAATAATGACATGGGTCCCCCTGTTGCAAGCCTCTAGGAAGTAAGATTACATAGCATGTAAAAGCCTTCTTTTATCCTTATTACTTTAATAATGTAATTGTTGCAGACATTTTGGATAAAGAAGCCATTTTCAGGGGGCTGCAGCTCAGAGCAGTGGACCACTAATTACAACAGCTCGTAGCTTAGCCTTCATCTTAAGGTGACGAACTGGAGACCAGGGGCCCCAGAGGCGGCGATGAACTGGAGACTAGGGGTCAGGCTGGTGCAGCAGATGGAGGCAACGGCGGAGCGGAGGCAAGCAGCTCTTCCCCCATCCCCCCTGGATACAGAACTTGAGGGTGCTGGGCTTGGAGTGGGTGGGGCCCCATTACCAGCAGCTGGGGGCCACGAGACTCCCTTTCCACCTTCGCCCCCACCCTTGCGGGGACGGGCTAGGGGAGGGACACTTCGGCTCCCCATACCATCAGGGGCAGCCTTCCCTTGGCCGTGCCCTTTGGCGGGGCCCAGAGGTGGAGGTGGAATTATATAGGAGGGGTATTGTAAATCTATTGCTGGTGCAGTTGGTGAAACCATCTCCCCTTAGTGAGAGGAAGGAGGAGGTGGAATTGAGTGACCTCGCCTGGTGGCAGCCGGTGAGGGGAGAAAGGGACACTTAGAGTGGTTCTCCTGGGTTGAGTAGGAGACACTCTGAGTGAGTTGTGGTCCAGCAATATATTTGCATTAGGAGGTATCTACCTCCTAATGCAAATATATTGCTGGACCACAACTCACTCAGAGTGTCTCCTATGCTGCTAGGGAAAGTGATAGGCTTCAAGCGTTCTATGCTGCTAGGGAAAGTGATAGGCTTCGAATCTGATTTAATGGGTAATGTTGGTATTTATTGCTGCTGTCTATATAGGGATAGTTCTTTGTGAATTTGATATTGTGTATTCAATTTTGGGGCACCTCTGTGTAGGTGTTCTGCCCTGAGATTATTTTTGTGAGGGTATGGGGGAAATTAGGTTAGAGTATATTGTGTTTTGTTAAGGGTCCTCTGTGTAGGACTGGTGTTAATTGATATTGTAATTTTGAGGTCCTTGGTGTAGGACCATTTGATTTGTAAGCCGCCTTGAGCTAATTTATTAGGAGAGGCGGGATATAAATAAAAAATCAAATCAAATCAAATCAAAATACAGACTTCAGCATAGTTTAAAGGTTTAATCTATTGGGTTCCTATTGAAGACCTAATGTCCCAGTCATTTAATTAAATATAGATGGATCTATGTGCCTTTTAATCTGAAGTGCCTGTGAAGTCAGTCTGCACATTGTACCATGTATTCCTTATAGTCCCAAGTATGTTATCAGTTATTAAGCATTTTGAGAAAAATTGTCCGTTTTGCTTAAAAAGCCATGAGAAAGTATGCCAAGTTAGTCTCTACTATCATAATCCCCCATCCCATCACCAAACAATGTATTTTCATATCAACAGAAGAGTAAATTCTTGTTGGCAACTCTCAGAACCCTTTGTTTGGTGAATTTCTAATAAGCACAAAACGAGTCTGCTTGTGGCAGAGGACTGTATCAGGTGCAGAATTGGGGGTGGAATTGTTTTAAGGGGGTGGTTGGGTGGATTTTATGGTCGGATTTGTCCCCTGGTGAGAGGAGGGGGCGAGGGGACTGGGTTAGGGTGGATGAGGGGTAAGGGGGTAGATGTTCTGCTCCCCCAGTGAGAGTGGGCGAGGGAGGGACTGGGTTAGGGAGTGGGAAGGGGGCTTTCCCCCAGTTAGGGGGGGGTCTGACCCCTATGGGGAAGTTATTGTATGCCCCCTTGTGAGAGGGGAGATATGGAGGGATTTGGGGGTGGGGGTCTCGGGCCGAGGGGGCGGGACAGGGGGCATGGCCATTGGGGTTGTGATGGGCCGGGGAAATTATGGTCCCTCTGGGAGGCTGGATAGATCTGTGAGTCGGGACAGGTGCTTGGTATCTGTCTTTCTCAGTGACCCCCGGACAGGCTGTGTTTGATGTCGGTCCTATCAGTTGTTCTGCTTTTGAATGTGGCCTGGCCATTTCTTTCAGATGGATACAGGTGATGCAATGTTTGGATTCACAGTGATGTGATCCAGGGTTGCTAACAGGCAATTTTTAGTTCAGATCTGACAACTAATTTACGTAGATTTGGAGGTTTGTGAAAAGCAACCAAAGGAGGATGGGTGATGGCTTTTTTAAGACGTAGTGAATTAGCTACTAAGGGGTAGCTCTTCTTAATTGCCAGGTGACACTTAGGGGATGCTGGATGAAAGACTTCCACAAAAGGGATGTGGTGTTCCTTGTGAGTATTTGTCTGACCTTTGTGGAGGAGGGATTCCCTAGTTTGGATAGATGCCTGGTGGATGTTATAATCAATGACATGGGGAGGATATCCCCTGTTTAGAAGATGCTCTTTGAGTTCTTTGGTTCACTGGAGATAATTTACATTGTTGTTGCAGATACATCTAATCCTAAGAGCCAAATTATAAATGATGTGTTTTTTTCTGTGTCTAGGATGGCAAGAATTGCAGTTTAAGTAAAGATGAGCATCAGTGGGTTTTACTGTACAGATGTGTGATCATCTTGTTTTGCTCAATGTTAAGGAGGACATCAAGAAAGGGGATGTAAGAATTACTGATGGTGCATTACATGTGAATTTTATAGTGGGATGGATGGAGCTGATATAGCCCTTAAATTGTTCAAAACTGTCCTTGCTACTAGTCCAGATTACAAAGATGTCATCAGTGTATTGCCACCAAAGTAAAGGTCTGTGGGTAACTTCTTCAAGGATAATTTGGTCAAGTTTACCCATAAATAAACTGGCATAAAATGGAGCCATACAAGTGCCCATAACTGTACCTTGTATTTGTAGGTAGTGTTTATTGTTAAAGGTAAAGTTGTTACAGTGTAGCTATGCTAATGTGGTGGTAACTTCTGTGAGAGGTTCTTTAGAAATTCTGCTATTTAAAAAACCCTTGAGAGCCTGAATACCATCGTTATGTGGTATATTGGTGTTGCTAGTATGGTATCATTATCAAATTGGTGCTGTATATTCAAGGACTCAATCTAAGTAAGAAATCATTGGTGTCCTTGATGCAGGATGGGAGGTTTTGAACTAGATTTTGGAAGTGCAAATCAATATACAGAGATATACTTTCAGTAGCTGTGTTGTTGCCTGAGACAATGGGCCATCCTGGATTATTAGTTTCATGGATTTTAGGCAACATGTAAAATTGTCCAGGAGTAGGATTTGGGTTGATGAGCAGATCAGCTGTATCAATGTTCAGTAATTTTGTTTAAATCCTTGTATAGTGCTTGAAATGTGCTCATTAAGATCTGCTGTAATGTCTTGGTTAAGGAGTTTGTAGGTCTTGTCATCTTTAAGTTGTCTCCGTTCCTCAGAGATGTAGTCTTCTGTTTTAAGCACCACAACAGTGCATCCTTTGTCAGCAGGTTTAATAACAATATCATTTCTCATCTGAAGATTTCCTAGGGCTGTTCTTTCTTCTTTGGAAAAGCTGTCAAAAGAAGGTGGAGGCATGTGGTTATGTAGGATCCTACAAACTGATATTATATTATTATTATTATTAGACATTTATATAGTGCCAGACAGGATTTCTATTGATGGTAGGTGTCCAGGTTTTTGGAGGGAGGAACTGATGAAAGGGATGCTTGTAGTAATTCTGGGTATTAGCTTCAGTTTCATCATAAAAGTATTCTGTAAGTCTGCATCTTCTTTCAAATGATTTGATGTCACTCTTTATTTGGGCTATATCATAGTCTCTAGGAGTTGGGCAGAAATTAAGACCCTTAGAAGTTTGAGTTTGCTCTGTGATATGCTTCCATCAGTGAGGTCTATAACCAGTTGGAGTAATTTGTATCATTTATACAAGTTACACTTGCACTGAATCTTGGAGACTTTAGAGACGATCTTCTGAATCTCCTGGTTTTGGTGTGTTTATTGGTATACTTATATTTCTCAGTGGTAGAGAAAGTGTCTCTAAAAATAGATCCCTGTAAAACAGATTTAAATGCAAGACAGGGACGATGATATCTTAGGGTGATTTCAGACATGACGGGGGCCCTATTGGCCCTGTCACGGAATCACCCTATTGATTCCCAGGCGGAATCTGACCGGCCCATCAACAGACGAGCCTGCAGATTCCACCGGGGAATTGGGGAGGGGCTGTGCGGCACAACGTGCGGCCGCACAGCCCCGCCCTGCCATGCTCCCGAGGCCGCCCGCCCTCTGGGAGACGGGCAGATGTAGCAGCCAATGCGGCTGCGGCGCCCGCCTGCCCCCCAAAGTATTGACCACGGCCCGGAATTGGTGGCGAGCCTGGCCATTAATTCCGGACCGTGGTCAGGGGTCAGACGAGACGTTACCATGCTCAACCATGGTGAATCCCACCGTGGTTGAGCGTGGTAATGTCACATCTGTTGGGGCAAAAAGTGATTCCTGCCAGGTGTTCACCCCCGGCGGGAATCACTTTGACCACGCTTTCGGAGATGGTGCCTGGACTATCTTTGAAAGTGTGGTTATTTGCTCACTGCTGGTGGCTCACCGTGGTGAACATCTGGCGGTGCGCAAACACACGTTACGGGACCATCCACCACCACGGGGGATTCACCGTGGTTGAGTGTGGTACCATAACGTCTGAAAATACCCTTAGAATGTCTCTTTTTAGTTTGGTCCTTTTTATGGCATAGGTATTACGATAAATTATATGTCCTGTTTGATACAGGAGGTTCTCATAGCCATTTATGTTAAGATGGTGTTTCTGAAGCATAAGCTCTTGTTAGAAGGCTTGTTTCAATGTCTTAATCTTTTTGGAGATTCTCTTTAATTATAGCAGATACAAGGGATATAGTCAAGATATGTTTGTTTCTGTACCAATTAGAAGAAAGTAAGGTATCTTCTGGAATCGATGAAGGTATGAAAAACTCAAGGCCTTTAGGGATAATATGTAAAGTTACATATACTTTAAGATGTTCTATAGTAAGTTAACATTTTGTAATTTTTTCTTGTAAAAAAATGATTGTTGTGAGCTGCCCTGAGCTGCCTATGGCAGGAGGGTGTGGGCACAAATCTAACTAACTAACTAACTAACTAACTAACTAACAATTTGGATGTTTACCTGATTCATGCAGAACTACAAAATTGGCCTGGAAATCTTCCAAGCACAGGCTCTCTTGGGATCACTAGAACTTGATACCTCTTCTTGGGTGACAAAGACCACTTAGACTGTCGATTACATAAATGTTGCTCTGGTGTCTACAGGATGCTGGCCCTGTTGTCTGAGGGATCCATGATGTAGCAGTCATAAAACAGCAGAAGGCAGTCACTGGATAGCATTATGCAAAACAGAATGCTACTGTCTATGTAATGACTTGCTGCCAATCATGGCAGGGATGCTGGTTACATAGTGTCACCACCCTTAGTCTGTCTCCTTATCTAAACCAAAGGGAGTTGGTTATACATTGCCATGTAGCTGTATTGTTCCATCTTTCAGGAGCAGATTGAGACTGGGCCATTGAATCTTGGACCTTTGGTCTCAGAGTGGGTCAAACATGATCTAATTCATGTTTTATTTCAGAGGGGTGTCTTAGGAGCATCTGAAGAAGATATAGGAGTAGAGCCGCAACAGGTACAAAAATTAGTACTCATGAGTAATGCTTGCATTTTCAGGCACCTCATCAGGCACCTGATGGGCTACCTGAGGACAACTGGGTGCCCAATCCTTGAAAATGTGAGCATTAGCCAAAAACCCCAAACAAGTCCAGTGGTCTGAGCTGGGGCTTGTCAGTGTCAAAGGATTGCTGGCATTTCCCCCACTAGAGAATCTCTCTGCTGTAGGGCCTGGGGGAGAAGCAGTCTTTGAAAGTGACAGGCCCTGGCTAGTGGCTAGAACTGCTGAGGAGCTGGGCTCTGTAGCGGTCCTGGCTGGGGACTCTCACTTTCAAATGCCAGCAAGCACAATTGAGCACCAGACCTGTCTTGTCCCATTTTGGCATCGATGGTGCATGAATGGGGCCAGGTCAATTTGGGCACTCTAGATTCTCTGTGTGTGCCTGAATCTTCAGATGCCCAGTTGCAGCTCTATATAGGAGTCATTCTTTCTCTGTTTAAAGGGAGGTAACATTTCCAAGGGTATTCATTGAGAGTGTAGATAGACTCTTATGCCAAGGCTTTGTCACAGGGGTGGGGAATCTCAGGTCCAGGGACTAGGGGTGAAATGGCAAGCAGCAGCGGCAGCTCTTTTTGTTGGACATGTCCAGTCCGACACTGCCTTCATGTACACAGCAAACCCCACTGAAGCAGCGGCACTTACCTATATTTTCTGCCATTTTCCACTCAAGCATATCGCTGTTCTCCTTTTTGAAAGTTTCAGAGACTCTCTGGGACTTCTGTGAACTGTCATAAACCTTTGGGACTTCCGTATAATTTCATAAAATTATGTAAATTGTTGAAAACTTCCGTGGGGCAACTGCCAAACACTTGTAAATGTCGCCAAAACTGCCATAACTGCTGTAAATTGCTGTGAACGATCATAAATGCTGTAAAAGTTACACACACTTCCATAAATTCCGCAACTGCCGTGAACTGCTGTAAACTACTGTAAATTTTTGAAAACTGCCATAAATTGCCACAAAATATCATAAATTGCCATTTGTTGCCATCAGCCTGGTAGCAGACAAGCAAAAAAAGTGGCAGCCCAAAGCAGAACGGCAAACAATGCTGCCGCTTCAGGCCTACCAGGGACCAAACGTGGCCTGCAGCTAGTTTTTATTTGGTCCTTTTCTAGTTCCTGGATCTGGGCCCTGGACCCAGGTTCTACCACTGAGCACTTAAAGCTGAGCTCTGGGGAGGGGAACAGATATGCATACAAGGCTAGGGGACAGATACATGGTCTGGACCCTCCTTTTACTGAATGCACCCCTTATGTGTCCCCAGCTTCAACTTTTATGTAGCCCTCAGAGCTTGTAATAATTGTCAAAGAGGCCCCTGGAAGAAAAATGTTTCCCCATCCTTGCTTTACCACATCGTGATACTTACCTTGGCTGGGGTCCTGTATTATCCTTTTTCCTTTTCTAAAAATAATGTTGGCAAGTAACTTTCTTCTAATTTCCTTCACCATTTTTTGAGTCCCAGAGCTCTTGCATTTCACTCTTCCCTGGAAGAGAAATCTAGTAGCATGCAACAAACAATGATATAAGAAGGTTTGAGTAGACTCGGTCTCAAGGGTGAGAAGAGATGGAGACCTTTCTAAAGTCTGAATATGTTTCCAGGAAATGAGATGCAATGGAGCAGCTGTAATAGACCTGTACAGGTGAAATAGCAAAATGAGTGGTGAAAGGCAGATTCTACATTCACAGGCAATCAGGGCTTACTCATAGCAAAGATGCTGAGTTCCCAGCTGCCTGAAAAAGTTTTAAATCCCACTTTTATAACTTTATTTAGAGCTGGCTGTTTGGAGCTGAGAACAGGGCTGTCCAGTTGTTCCTGGAGAAATGGGCAGAGGGCGGTAGGGGTGTACAACATTTACCTTTTTGGTTTGGGTTTTATGGGTTAAAAAATCCATCTGTTTGGGGTATTTTTTGTAGAAACCCCATTCGTTTTCATTTTATTTTTCATTTATTTTAATACAAAATAATTGAAAAAAATAATTTAAAAATCACTGAACATGAACAAAATGCTGCTGGGGCCATTCTGCACGTGACCCTGTTCCAAAATGGTGCTAACGCTACTGGCACCATTTGGGAAAATGGCACACATGCACGAATGGTCCCAGTGGCCATTTGCACATGCACAGTGATATTTAATTTTTTAAAAAGATAATCATTGTGCATGTGCACAATAGCTGCAAGACCATTCTGCACGTGTATGCCCTTTTCCAAAATGGCATCAGTTACTGCACCTTGGTTACTAATGTTGCACATTAGTTACTAAAATGTTACTAAACATTAGTTACTAAAAAGAATGCGGCTCCATTTGTTCTAGTAACTAATAAAAACAAAACAAATTGCACCTACTATGGAGCATTTTATGCTGTCATTAACTGTGTTTAATCCTGCATCCCAAGTTTTGATGTGTTGACTTGTGCAATTTTTGTAAATTATTCTTTTAGGTCTATTCATTAGTAAACAAACAAAGCAAAACAGGCCCATTATAGGGCCCCCTTTTGTGTGAGGCCTGGGGCAAGTTGCTCCTTTTGTGCACATATGCACATCATCCCTCCCGCCCTCTCCTCCACATTCTTTGGAAGCCCCGCTAGCCAGAGTACAGAGACAGGCAAATGGTAAAGCATCTGATTTCTAACAGGCCAGCCATTGCTTGTAACAGCATGATTAAGGGTAGAGAAGCAGTGAAGGCTGATTCAGCAAGGGTTCGTAATGAGCCCGCAGAGGGGGCACAGAGGCACAGGCAGGGGCAGCGGGACCCCAGGCAGCAGCCAGCACAGCACCGAGCCAGTGACATCATGGAGGGAGTGGGCAGTGACTCACGGCAGTGGGGCAGAGCCGGGAGCCCACAGCTGAGCCAGCATCCAGGGCCCAGAAGAAAAGGGGGGCCTCACAGCCAGCTGCAGGGGGCCATGAAGGGGCCTGGGGCCAGGTGGCCTGCCAGGTGCACAAAGTGGGGCCACTGAAGCATGCCCCGACGGTACCCCAGCGCAACCAGGTAGTATGCCTCGAAGGGATCCTGAGTGGCGAGTCCCACCTGAACATCGGATCGGGACCACACACCGGTCAGTGCTGACACCGCCACTTCAGAGGGCTCTGACAAGCCATAGTCAGCAGGTGGGGGCCGCAGAAGGTGACCCAGCTCCAACAGGTGGTGATAGATTGCCCCGCGGGACCGCTGGTAACATCGGGCCCCATAAACACAGCCAAAGAAGGACACAGCCAAGGCAAGGCCCCCCTCCACCAGACAGGCCGTGTAGACAGCCAGGCTGCACACTGAGAGGGTGGACATGGTCTCCACCACCGACCACCCCACATGTGAGCACCTGATCTCAGGGATGCGCCCGTCATGAAAGGGACACAGACCTAGCATCTCAGCATGCAGCCGGCAGTCGCGGGCACTCACCCCATAGCTATAGTACCACAGGCCAGAGCTCATACTCTCGTAGGCACCTGTGAGGCTTTCCAGGCATCTAAAAAGCAATTGCATGGCCGGGGAATGCCACAGGTCACACAGGGCCATGGTCTCGTGGAAGGCCCAGCTAGGGGGGGCCCTGGAGGAGCTGCAGGCCAGGAGCCCTGGGGAAGAGCGGCCAGCCATGGTCCAGCAAATGGTGGATACTAAGTGCAAGGAAAGGGGGGCCCCACCATCCCTGGAGGGACGGGAGGGGAAGCAGGGGCACTCCAAGGCCAAGCGATAAGGGCACAGGCCGCAACATTGTATGGCTACAGAGTGAGGTGTGGGGTACGGATCCAGCACAGCTGCTGGAACAGAGCACACAGACAGAACAGCCTACACACTACTCAGGGCCCCGAGGACAACAGGAAGCCAACACCGGGAGGTGGGGGATGATGACAGCAGGAATGCAGTTGCTGCCCGCATGCTCAGCCAAAGGCAGGACCAAGTGCCATGCCCCCTGCCGGGAAGGCATGTGCATGCATTGGGCTGCCCACGGCCTCCCCAGCCTGCTCGCCCTGCAAGAGCCGGGCCTGCCATCCTGGGGGCTTGCCAGGGCAACCCGGAACCCTGAGCCTGGCTGGCAGGATGCGACTGGGAGGCGGGGCAATACACGTCCCAACCTACAGCAGGTGCGGCCCCAAACCACCTGGGATACTGGTCACCATGGCGCTGGGCCGGTTGGGTGCCTGCAGGATGCACCTAGTTGTGTGTGTGGAGTGGTATCTCTCACACAGAGACCTCCTGCACATCCAGACCGCAGAGGTGCACCTGGCCACCCGACTGCACGTGTGCATGGCCAGGAGTATTGCCAGAGCCCAGAGAGCCCACCATGGGTGCAGGCACTCCCTGGCCCACCTCAGGGCCCAGCAGATGTCCGGAGCAGCCCAACAGGCCCTCTTCCATGCCCGGGGCTAGGCTGCTGTGCTCCGCGAGGCGGCCAACCAGCTCCAGTGGCAGAGGGAGACCATGGGGCACACTGTCCTGCTTGCAATGCCCATTGACCAGCAGGTATGGGTCACAGAGCGGGCACAGGGTTGGTGGGCCAGGGCACTGGCCAAATGGGACGAGGCCACCTGGAGAGCGCACTTTCAGATGGACGTGTGCATCCTTCTGTGACTCGCGGAGCTGTTAACGCCCTGGCTGGAGCGGCAGACCACCCCCATGTGGGCCCCTATACCCATGGTCCAGTGGGTGGCCATTGGGATCTGGGCCCTTGCAACACCTGACTCCTGACGCTCCGTCTCGCAGCACTTCGGCGTTGGGGTGAGCATCGTCGCCGGGATCCTGCGGGACATCTGCGAAGTGGTGGAGGGCATGCTCCTGGACCGAGTGATCCAGCTGGTGAACCAGGAGGCTGTGATGGCCGGCTTCATGGCTGGAGGATTCCCCAACTGCATGGGTGCCATGGACGGCACCCACATAGAGATCCTGCGCCTATTCGCTGGGGAGGCCTCAGAATATGTCAACCGACATGGGTACTACTCCCTGAAGCTGCAGGTGGTCGTGGATCACCGGGGTCTGTTCATAGACATTTACACAGGTCACTCTGGTTGCAGCCACGATGCCTGGATCATAACCAACTCTCCCTTCTATGCCCGGATGTACCGTGGAGACTTCGCGGACATGGGGATGACCCGGATTGGGGAGTGATGATTCCTCCCTGCATCCTGGGAGACCCAGACTACCCACTTACCCGCTGGCTGATGAAGGCATACCCGGTCTCCAGGAACCCTGAGGAGGCGCTCTTCAATACTCACCTGTATGCAAGCAGGACTGTGGTCAAGAGGGCCTTTGGGGTCCTCCAGCAGCACTGGAGGAGCCTTGCGGGCTGCCTGCACTCCACGGTGGAGACCTCCTCCCTCGTGATCAGAGCCTGCCGTGTGCTGCACAATGTGTGCAAGACCGAGGGGGCTGTCCTCAACTACCCCGTGCCCCAGGACCGTCCTGGCCCCGTGCCTCTCTATGTGAATGCAGAGAACCCGCAGGAGAACCGGTATGCAAAGTGGATCCATGCCACCCTGGTGAGGCCGATAAGCCGGGAGGATGAGGGCTGAGGCTGTGCACTCCCACCACCACTCTGGGGCCCCAGAAGTACCCTAGCTGCGCCCCATCTCACCTATGTGCCCCTGACCCTGGGCCCACAAAGACACACGGAGGCGACTGTTGTGCCCTTGCATTTATTGTTTCACCGTTCTACAAGTGCTCCCTCCACCTTGCCCACTCCCCACCTCCCAGTGATCCTGCTCCCACCTCCATTCTATGCGCACCTCCTCCTGCAGCCTCCGGTCCCTGGCCTCCGCCTGCTGCCTGATCCTTTCGGTGGCCTCGATCATCCGCTCCCCCTGCTCTGTGGTGGAGTGGACTATGTCCTCTTTCTGCTCCTCCCTGCGGCACCGTACCCATGCCCGGTGCTCCCTCATCCATTGGGTCAGGGGCACGGTTCCGCCTTGCTGGTCCCCGGTGGGTCGTCCTGTTGGGGTGCATGGTAGGGGATGGTTAGATGCCCCAGCCACCCTCCCCCCTCCTGTGCCATGGATGGGGGGGTCCTGGGGCCTCCCTTTCAGGAGGGCGGCTAGTGCCCTCCCCCAGCTTCCCCCTGTGGCCACCCCCAACCCAGGGTCCAGTTTCCCCGCCCTGGCTCCTTGGCCCTCCCTTCCCCCCCTTGTTTTGTTGCCTCACCTGGGACCGCTGGTTGCTCTGGGGGCTGCTCGCCTCCGTCCCCCTCGCCAGGCTGTCACAGGTGCCGGGGCGTGCCACGACCTGTGCGGGAATGGGGAGGGGTGGGTGGGGGTCGGTAGTCCGTGTCACCTGCCGGCCCCCAGGCCCCTTCTTTGGGGTCTGGGGTGTAGGGGTGTTGCTGAGGGTGGGCCCGTGACCTGTGTGCCCCCTTCCCCCCCTCAGGCCTTCTCCCCCAGTCCGTGTCCCATTCCACCCTCCTGTTTACCCTCTATGTCGGTCTCAGAGCCCTCCAAGGCTGGCCCCTTGGTGTGGCTGAGATCCCCCTGTGTCCACTGGCTGATGGTGACCAGGGTGCCAGCCTTGGCTCCTCCCACTATGGACATCAGCTGGGGGCTCCGGGGCTGGTGTGCGAGGGGGGCCTGCTGGTCCCAGGGCATTCCATTTGGGGGTGGGTCTCCTGGAGCTGGTGTCTTCACTGGGGGTGGCGAGGGGAGGGGGTACCTCGGCCCATTCCCTGCCTGGACCACGGCGCTCCTCACAAGGTGCAGCGCGACTATGGACCCCTTCATATGTAGGATGCAGTCCAGGGCATCATAGTAGGGGGCGGTCTGGGCTCTGTCTTTAATGGCCTTGTACCTCCTCTTCAGCTCCTTGGCCTTCGACCGGCACTGGGCCACTGTCCTGTGATGACCTGTCACCTCCATTTCCCGCATGATCTCCTTGAAGATGTGCTCATTGCGTTGGTTGACTGACAGCTCCAGCTGGTGCTCCAGGGTCTCTCAGATCTGGATAAAGTCCTGTCTTTCCCTGTGCCTCCACTGCCCCCCTCGATGGTATGACCATCTCCCGCGGGCGCCCTCCGGGTCGCGGGCTTCCCCCTCCTCCTCCTCCATCTGCCCTCTGGCCCTCTCTTCCGGGGGCTCAGGCTCCTGGGCCCGTTTCCATGTCTGTGGGTCATAAGGGGGGGATATTTACCAGGCTGCCAGCAGGCACCGTGTTAGCCCATTCCGGCTGCTGCTGCTGCTGTCCCTCCACCGCCTCCAGGTGCAGCACGACCACTTTCTCCTCCGCCTGTGCCTCCACCACTTTCTCCTCCACCTCCTCCTGCCTTGCTCTCTCTCTCACCGCTCTCCTCTCCCTTCCGCCTTGCTCCATCCCGCCACGTCCCCCTGCTGCTGTGTGCCCTTTAAATCTCCCTCCCTGGCCTGTGTTGTTGCGGGTTGCCTGGTAGTGATGCTGCATGCTTTGTCCCCAGCTGGGAATCATTTTGCTTGATTCCGGCCAGTGGTTGCCATTCAGACGTTACTTATTTTTGTTTCCCATTGGGAATTGCATTGACTACGCTTTTGGGGATGGTCTGGTCCAGAGCTCTGGAATGTGGTTATTTTTGACCCCTGGTGGGGACTGACTGTTGTGAACATCTAGCGCCCGCAAAACAGACATTCAGGGCACTTTGGCCCTGCCACGGGATTGACCGTGGTTCACTGTGAACTTTTAATGTCTGAAAATACCCAGTATCTCATGAGGGACCTTATTAAATGCTTTCTGAAAATTCAGATACACTATATCGACTGGCTCACCCCTATCATGTTTATTTACATTCTTAAAAATTCCAATAAATTAGTGAGGTACGGCTTCCCTTTGTTAAATCCATGTTGACTTTTCCCCATTATCAATATTCCCAGTAATTCTGTTCTTAAAATAATCATTTTCATAATTTTACCCGACACAGACATCAGGCTCACTGATCTGTAGTTTCCAGGATTGCCTCTGGAGCCCTTATAAAATATTGGTGTTATACTTGCTACTCTCCAGTACAGTGGCAAATTTTAGCTACAGGTTATAAATTACCAGTAGTAGGTCTGCAATTTCATATTTAATTTCCTTCTGAACTCTTGGGAGAATACCATCTGGTCCCGGTGATCTGTTACTATTTAGTTAATTTGAGCATCTTCCAGAGTTATGTTAATCTTTGACAGCTCTTTGGATTCATCACCTACAAAGAACAGTTCGGGCATGGGTATCATACTCTGCAGTGAAATCTGAAGCAAAGAATTCATTCAGCTTCTCTGCAATAGTCTTATCCTCCCTGAGCGCCCCTTTTGCCCCCTGTTTATTTAATGGCCCAACTTAAGCTGGGTGTTGATCTATAAGGCCCTTCACAGTCTCGGCCCCTCATACCTCAGTTCTTGTTCTCTTTCCTATTTTCCTCATTTGGACTAGCTTTTCATTTTTTAAATGGTTCCCTTTTGACTCTATTAGCCTCCTTCACCTCACCATTTAGCCACACAGGCAGACGTTTGGTCCTCTTCCTATCTTTTTACTTTTGTGGAATACATTTAATCTGAGTTTTCAAGATGATGTTTTTCAATAGTCTCCATGCCTCTTGCAGATATTTAATCCTCACAACTGCTCCTTTTAGTTTCTTTCTAAATAGTTTCCTCATTTTAGAATAGTCTCCCTTTTTAAAGTTAAATGTTACTGTGGTAGTTTTGTTTATCATTCTCCCTCCAGTAATTATGTCAGATTGGATTATGTTATGATCACTATTGCCAAGTGGCTCCACCACCATTACCCTGTTAAGTAGCTTCTTCTCTCATTGGTTCCAGTACCAGCTGCTCCATAAAGCAGTCATTTATGGCATCGAGAAACTTTATCTCCAATCACCTCCATATCACACCCCGACGAGACTTTCATCCAGTCAATATTAGGGTAATTGATGTCACCCATTATTATTATGCTTCCAACTTTAGTAGCCTGTTTAATCTCTGTTAGCATTTCACAGTCATCTTGGTCAGGGGGATGATAGTATAGCCCCATGCTATACACTTCCCCATTACTCATGGAATTTCTATCCATAGAGATTCCAGAGTACAGTTTCATTCCTGTAAAATTTTAATCTTGCTTCACTCAATGCTGTCTTTAACGTATAGCGCTTAACCATTAAGAGTTCCATTTACTTTAGCTAGGTTCAATCTTTTCCCCTCAGCGGTGACAATGGGTCTGCCATACAAGCTGAGGACATGTCGATTCTGTAAGCCCCCTAGAATTGCATCCATCAGCCATGTTATTCTGGATTATTATATAATGATCTGCGAACCACCTTGGTGGAACCTGTTATCAATAAAATCCCTCCTTGCAACCCAGGAGGTTCTGCTAAAGTCTCTTATAGCAGATAGGGATGCCGATATCACAGAAAGAGCAGCTAAATTTTGTCCAGCTGCTCTGCGTGTGCGGTGTGCTCACCTAGGATGAGTCCAATTATGAAATTTATTTGTTACTGGAGACTGTTTAGCTTAGTTTTGTATTTATTTTTGATCATATTGGCCTGTTTGTATTGTACATGAGCACTGGATGTGTGTGTTATTATGTTTTACCCTTGTTGTTTGTTTAAGTATATATTATGACTGATGCTTACATAATAATAAAATAAAATAATAATAATAATAATATAGGCTACCCCACCACCAGCTTGATCTTCTTTGTCATTTCAATATATTTTGTACCCTGATATTACAGTGTCTCATTGGTTATTCTCATTCTAGAGGTGTGCACCAGGGGCCCATGTCATTTTTCATTTTCATTTTTTGTTTTTGGTATTTAAATCTGTCATTTTCATTTTCATAAATATCAACATTTCGTTTTTGTTTTCGCTTTCATTTTTGTTTTCCATTGGTTTCAATGAAAAACTCATTTTGGGCTGTAGCATTTCTCTTTTTCATTATATTTGGATGGAACTTGGAAATATTGTACCTCCAATGGAAGGCATTAAGCATACCAAATTCCAAAAAGATTGGATAAAGGAATCCAATTTTAGAAGCAGTTGAATTATATTATTTTGCAAAAATCTTCATACATGTTCTTGGCTGTAACATCATTTGCCTCATATTTAATGTAGATAAAACTTGGCAAGTTTACACAACTTTCCATATATACTATCTCTGACAACTTTCAGAATGATTGTATAAAGGGTCCTGGTGGTATAAGCAATTAACTTATAAATATATATCTGACTGTAATATCTTTGTAGTCCAACCAGTGTACATAAAATTTTGCAGGGCTGTCTCTCACACTTTCACTATCATTTCTGCCAAATATCGGAAAGATGTGATAAAGGGTCCCAATTTGATATGCCTCCACAGCATATGNTTGTGATGCCAATTGGCCAGCATAAATGTCAACCAAATATCCTCATTCTGTGCTGTGACCATCCCAACATCTCTCCCCCACTTGTTACTGGGAAGTCAGAAGCATCTGTTTAGGAAAGAGCCAATAGAGATTCTCTTATGTCCTCTGACACAGTGCTGCAGGATGTGATTGTGATGATAACTGGCCAGCCTGGATGTGAAAACTGTGTCTCCTGATTACTGGAATGCTATACCCAAAGTCCCAGTTATGTGCTTTCTATGCCCACCTGAGGGTCACCCCCTATGCCCGCCTCGAAGCCACTACTAATTGGTCCTGTAAAGCTGGAAGCATGCAGTAATTGGCCAGTGAATGGGTCTGTCTTTTAGGTTGCTCAAAATCCTCCCTCCTACATCCTCCCTCCCCTGCCATGCCAGGTGCCTGCCTCTGACTGGCACTGCATGTGCTGCTATTTATCTGAATAATGGTCTTCAAAGGATAACTTCAGTTGCTTATACAATGTGGTCCCTTTATCAAATTGTCCTTTACTTTAGCAGATATGACAGAGATAGTATGTGATATATTCCTGACAAATGTCTTATAAACAGGTTGGAATATAAAAATGTTACCATTGGAAATGTATTTTCAAGTTAATGTCTTATACCATCAGGAACCTTTATCCAATCTTTCTGAAAACTGGTAGAAGTATTAAGCTTATGAAGTAACATAGTATTTACAGATTTCATGCAAATTTGATGGCCGATAAAGAAGTTGTAGCCATGAATATGTATGGAGCTTTTCTAAAAATCACAACTTTCAATTGCTTCTAAAATCATATTCCTTTATCTAATCATTTTGAAAATTGGTATACATAATGCCCTCTCTTGGGGGTACAATTTTTACAAGTTTCATCAGAATTTAATAAGAGACAAAATGTTATAGCAGGAAATACATTTTTTATTTTTTTCCCTTTATTTCAAAAACAAAGTCATTTTCATTTATATTTTCATTATTATTATTTGTCACTTTCGTTATTGTAATAATGATAATGAAAATGATAATTTTCATTATTGTTATTGTAATAACAAAAATGACATGCACACCCCTACCTCATTCCACCAGGTCTCTGAGATGCCTATTATGTCTAGATCTTCATTTAGTTCCATACACTCTAATTCTCTCATCTTACCTTTTAGACTTCTAGCATTTGCATATAGACACTTAAAAGTATCATTTTTATTCTTACTCTTAATCTTCTCATTATAAGGAACTGTTTCAGGTATTTTGGAATCATTTATATTTATTTATGTATAAATATTTATTAGCTGCCCCCTCATGTCAGCGGAATCTCGGGGCAGCGTACGACAAATAAAACAACAATAATGTTAAAAAAATTATCAAAAATTTAAAACATTTTAAAACAGCCCCCAACCACCCCTTTTACATCTGATCCTTTTACATCTGGTGAAAAGACTCTGTCCATATGTCAGAGACTCCGATCTCGCCACTATCATCCATGCATTCGTCACCTCAAGGCTAGACCACTGAAATGTGCTCTACGTGGGGCTGCCCATGGTGATGGTTCGGAAGTAGCTCTTGGGAAGGGACCGTGTCTATCTTATTCTCTGTAAAGTGCCAGGTACATCGCTGGTGCTATATAAAAGCTAATAATAAAATAATAAATAATAAACGTTGAAGAAGAAGAAGAAGTTGCAGCTAGTGCAGAATGCGACAACCCATCTCCTTACTGGAACAGCTGCAGGGAGCACGGAACACCTGTGTTCCGAGCACTGCACTGGTTGCTTATTGTCTTCTGAGCCCAATTCAAGATGCTGGTATTGACCTTTAAACCCTTCATGGTCTAGGCCCTACTTATCTGAGTGATTGCCTCACCCCCCAGGCCCCTGGTCTGGCCCTGCAGTTGTCCAGGGGTGCGTTCCTGGATGTCCTGCATTATCGGTGGACTCGGACAGACTGAAGGGTATTCTTGGAGGCCACACCGTCACTTTGGAACTCCCTTCAGGTGGAGGTTTGCCTCAGCCCGAATCTTCTTGCTTTCCAATGAAATGGTAAGACCTAGCTTTTCCACTAGGCGTTTGGTGGGGGGAGGAGGGGAGGTGATGGGGGGCGGGGTGTAAAACTGGGGTCTTGCACTATGGTTTTTTTATTATTTTCCTCATGATTAGAGTTTTAAGTATTTTTTATATATGTATATTGTGTTTAACGATGCATTCTGTGAGCCACCCCGAGTTGCCTGTGGTGAGAGAGGCAGAGTAAAAATGTAAACATAAATATAATATATTAGGATACTCTAATTTTCCTAGATTAACAGCATCCTTTTGGAGATTACTCAGTCTGAACCATGCACTCCTCAGCACCTGTCGGCTTTCCCCTGGATTCTAGTTTAAAAATTGCTCTCTCTCTATTTTAATTTTTAGCACCAGCAGCCAGGTTCCCTTCTGGTTAAGGTGGAGCCCATCATGTTGGTATAGGCTCCTCCTTTCCCCAAAGGTTCCCCAGTTCCTAATAAATCCAAAGTCTTACTCCCTGCACTATCATCTCATCCATGAGCTCAGCCTGCCTCTGGGGTCCTGCACGTGGAACCGGGAGCATTTCTGAGTGGCTACCCTGGAGATTCTGGACTTCAGTCTCCTATCTAGAAGCCTAAATTTGGTCTCCAGAACCTCCGTCTTACATCTTCCTATGTCATTGGTACCCACATGTATCACGACAGACATCTCCTCCCCAGCACTCTCTAGAATTCTGTCTAGGTGATGTGTGAGGTCTGTTGCCTTTGCAACAGGCAGGTAATTTACCATGTGGTCCTCATGGCCAACAGCAACCCAGCTATCAACATTTCTAACAATCAAATCACCAACTACCATGGCCATCCTATTCCTACCCTCCTGGGAATTAATTGAGCCATCATTAAAAACTTTGTTAAGATAAGAAGTAAAGTCACTTTTCCAATTATAATATAAAATTGATAGTTGTGCATTCAAGAACTGTCAATCTTAACAGTAGTAGAGGCACTTGAGTTTTGTCCAAATGTTATCTCATGCAACTTTGTTACAATGAAAGAAGTTAGTGTTTCCCTCTGGGTAAAAACAGACATGCAGCCTGGGGCAGGAAACTGCAGCCGACATGGTCTAGGTTGGGGAAGGGCACTGAACATGCCCACAGCCGGAGAGCTGTCTTGTCACCCTCACAGCCTGCATAGGCAAAGCTCAACAAACAAGCGGCCGGTCAGCCCCATCCACACCCTGCTCCCCACACCATGGGCTGTGACCTTGGAGATTTTTTTAAGGACACAGCCTGGACTAGCCGCCTCAGGGCAGTCCCAGGTTAACATCTGGTGATGCCTAAACAGACATGCTGGTGGGTCCCGGTCACAGAAGGCCACCGTGGGCCACCGTCACATCTGTTTTTACCCTCTGTCTCTCTCCCTTCTCTGTCTCCAATGACAAATGACAAAGTCAACTATGTAATTACTTAGATAAAGCATTCTGAAACAATGCAAATCAATTAAACCCCTCCCTTGTGCACTGTTATCAAATGCTTTAAGTCTTTTATTTATTATTTTAAATGGTTGACATACCATAGATAAAAAAGAGTTTTCAATCCCTTTGTATCTAATACTATTGGTTACAAGCCAAAATTGACACAAATAAACTCATTAATCTTAGACTTCATACATTTTCAAGAAAATCACTGCAGACAAAATCTGATTCTCAGCCAGTTACTTCTTTTTTTTTGCTGTTCCCTGTATTGAGTGCTGCCAACAGGTAACCAATAGTGAGGGGTTGTTACACTAAGATTTTAAAATTAGAACAAACTTCTAATGATAAACTGTAACTGTTCCTTCTTGCAAAAGGTTTTCCTTAGCCACATGCAAATAAGTGGAACAAATCTACAGAGTAGCTTTCAGACTGTAGATTATGCATTTGTCAGATACTGTACCAGACAGTACATGGCTCTTAATAATAATTATCGGTCGTTTATTGTGTTATTATACTAGCTGCAGTGGTAAACAGATTACATAAGTTCAGAAAAATCCCATGGAGTAAATGCTATACAGTTGTAAAAGTACATGCAAGATAGTGCTTACAAATATACTTCTAAAGTTACTTTGTGTGACAGCTGATTCTTGTGTTGCTGGGAACTCCTAATAGAGATAAGACAGTAGGGAGCCAGGCCCATGTTGCAAAGCTTACAGCTTAAGTTTTCAAACTGGGGAACAGGAGGGGGGTGCTGGTGGGGACACAAAATGTCCTCGGGGTGCAAGTAGAAAATGTTCTGAGGGTGCGAGTAGGACCTCAGTTGGCAAACGCTCCACACTCACACTGAGTTAGGGGGGATTTTCAAAATAGCGGAATGACATGGAGGAGAGTCGAACAAGGCAAGGAAGGATGGAAGCAACAGAAGCATGGGAAAGGGAAAAGGAAGAGAGGGAGCAAGGAATGTGTGGGGCTCAACTACTACAGACAAGCGGAAAGGGGGTACAGATCAAAAAAAGTTTGAGAACCACTGGCTCACAGGGAGTCTCATCAGCAAACCTAATACAGTCCTGTTCCAGCACAAATCTATGTTCGCTAATGTGTGAGAAGAGCTTGTGATGGCTGAACGGTGAGGGTGCTAAATTCTTGAAGGTCATGGGTTCAAGTACTGCTTGGTGTTATATTTCTTTATTAATTATTATATTATTTTATTATTATTAATTACTGTACTTTTTATGCCACCCCCTCCTGCCTCTAGCAGCTGGGGGCGGATAACAATAAAAGCTAACAATAAAAAAAATATTTCAATAAAATAACAATGTTTATCAGACGTTTAATCTACCCAACTGTGAATTGGTACCTGACCTGTTGGATGTGGGAAAGTCAAAGGTGGTTGATTGAGGTACTAATTGCTAAAGAAACAGGTGTATCTTTTCCAACCTGGCCTGCTGAGTCAAAGTGGTCAGCTGGGAGCACCCTCTTACAGATACCCTCTGCTCTTCAAGTTAGCACAGCAAGTTAGCATGCAGAGAGGGGTTTGTAGTGGTTGCCCCACAACTATGGAATTCCCTTCTCCTGGAAGTTTGTCTAAGCCTGAGCCTGCTCATCTTCCAGAGGTAAGACCTTTTTGTTTGGCCAGGCACTTGGCAGGCAGAGGTATGGGAAGGGGAGTTATGAATTAGGGGATTTTTGTTTCTACTTGGTTTTATTTAGGTATTTTAATATTTGGTTTGATTTTGTGGGTTTTGTGGATTTTGATTATGTTTTTATGTGTCATAATCTGCCCTGAGCCTTGATGGAAAGGATGGGATAAAAATGCAAACAATTTTATTTATGTATTATTATTATTATTATTATTATTATTATTATTAAAGTGACCAAATCATATGGATGATCTGTAATAGTGAATTACTAAGCATATAAAATAAGCATTGGGACTCAGGTTTTTTTTAATACTAGCCATTGTTAATTAGTTCTGATTTGATATCTGTTTTCCCTTCATTGTATTTGAATATGATCTGAACCGCTAATGACCTTTTTCTCCCTAACAGCTCCCTTCCAAGTGACTGCTATCACACAGGATCTAGTCTGCATTGCTCAGTCTGTTGTTCTGCCTTTCAGAAGCATGAGGAAGGGGCTTTTATGGCTTGAAGGTTTGCATACTATCACCAACAGAAATTGGTCCAATAAAAAATATAATCTGAACTACATTGTCCCTGATATATAATAAACAGATTGGTCTAGTGGATAAATTAGGAGGCTTTGTGTGTGCTATGCTTGTGGTTGTACCACAGTTTTGCTGTGATCTTGTCTTAACTACTTTGAATTCAGAAGCTTTATTTCAGAGAAGTTACAGTGGAACTAAACAGGAGTAACACAGGGGTAAACCAAACCAAGTGTGTCTAAAATACTAACGCAGTTTAATTTCCCATTGGTGCAATCAGGCAACTTCTTTGCCTGTTTATTTTTAATCACAGTATCTTCAACTTCACCATTAAGAACCAGCCTGGTAGTAAGAAAAAGGGCGTTGAAGTCAGTTCACGTCTCTGCAGAACCTTTTAAAAATACTTACCAAGAATTCTCTCTCTTCCATCTCAAGAATATTCTCTGCCACAAGATGGCACTGCTTTTTTGTTTCTTGAACATTTATAAAACAATTATTTTCTACTACAGCTCTCTGCATTGCTCTTGTGTTTCAACATGACATTTCTTGTAAATGGAAAAGAATAAAACATGGTTAGTATTTGATATGAACACATATTTTAAACATGTATGCTATACCTACACATTGTGCTCTTAGCTACACACAGGGGCCTAAGCTTCACGTTATTTTCTTCACAGGTTGCATGGAAACATTGAGTTAGTTTCCAGTCTGACTGGAGGTCAAAATCACACATTTTACTTTCAGATTGTAGACTGACACCAGCTGAGATTTCCTTTTGCTCCTGTTTGAACATGAAATCACAAAGTAGCTTAGTTATACACGCAAGAGTCACCTACTTTGGAAAGCCTTTGACTGGACGCAGTTTAGCATTTACGAGAAGATAAAAACCAGGTGAATATGTGAATTCATAGTCAGCATTTTGTGCATCTCAAATGCCACTATTTCTATCTTCTATGTACAGCATATGACAGGGGTGGACACAGTTTCCTAATTCTAAGAGCCACATGCATCTATAACTATGGGGACAAAGCCACATGTGTCTCTCAGTTTGAGTTTGCCCACTTCTAACATATGACATTACATCAAGAGACAAATGCAGTGGATTAGAAGCTCCAGCAATTGTCATGGGGCAGTGAATGAAGTACCAAGGTGTTTTCTTCTCTAAGTATAAGAGACACCTTAGTTATTACCAGAGGTATCTGGGAGGATGAATCTTGATTTTTCCAGTGGACTCTTATGATTTAAGATCATGGATACGGGTTTCTTCTGTATATGTGCTGCAGAATATTGTATCTTACCATAGAAACATTTGTGTAAGTTTGCATCAATCAATCAAAACCCTTTATTGCGTGGCCAACATTGGTCATTGCATCAATATCACTATTCCTAAGAGACAATCACAAAAAAATCTAATTTATCAAGAAATTTCTGGAAAACTTTCTAATCTGAATTTTGTCACATAAATTAATCTTTGACTGAATCTCCCCCTCCCCCATGATCTATGAGTGAGTAATGCATTGTAAAACTATCAACATTCCATCCTGGGAAGTTTCTCAGGAAAGTCCCCAATTCAATTATTTTTGAGAGGGCATCTCTGGTGGAAGTGTTTTGGTTTGTCTTCTGGATATGACCTGTTTCTAGTTACTCTTTTAAAAATCTAAGTCGGTGCAACATTCAGAGCTGGTACATGCACAGAGATCCTTTCCCTATAATGGACAGACAGCGGTAACCTTGCATCTGCTCTTGTGTTAGTCTGTCACTCACAATCAGAGGTTACTTGATGCCTAAAATAATTCCTCCCCTGACAACTAATTCATCTGGGAAGAAAAAAGACTCCATCCAGATGGTGGGGATCTCACAGACTTCTAATTTTTTAAAAGGTAATATCTCTTTTTTGTTTGATATGTATTTAATGAACTATATAACATTCTGTGGGGCTCGGAGGTTTGGGGGATGCCCCAGGCACAAGGAAGGGGGTCAGGGGACCACACACACCAAGGGAGGGGATAGCAGCAGGGTACTGTGGGGCTCAGGGGTTTGGGGGATGCCTCAGGCACAAGGAAGGGGGTCAGGGGACCACACACACCAAGGAAGGGGAAAGCAGCAGGGTACTGTGGGGCTCAGGGGTTTGGGGGATGTCTCAGGCACAAGGAAGGGGGTCAGGGGACCACACACACCAATGGAGGGGAAAGCAGCAGGGTTGCCGGGAAAAACAAGCCCTCAGGGTGGAATAGGGCTATCAGGATGAGAAGTCCCTAGCCTGCCTCATCACAGGGCACTGGGATATATGCACACCCTAGCACCGCTTATTTTACCATACACACAGGGGGGATGGAGAGGCGGGGGAGTGCTCGGGGAAAAGTGAGGGGTAGGAGTGTCCACGATCCGGGAGGGTAGGAGGGAACTTGTATTCACAGGAAGGGCCCGGGTTATAGTGCCCCCCCAAAAATCCCAAGGGAATGCAAACTTACCTTGACCCACGCCACACAGGCTCCCAGACATCCGTCTCAAGCACTCACCACACGCACTCACCTAGCACACAGAAAATCCCACCAACCAGCTATCGATCCACGCAACAATAAGGGGGGGGACCAGTCTCACGGGCACGGAGGCTCCGATCACCAGCAGCAAAACAGCAACAGTGGGCGGCTTTTATGCTATGCCTCTGGGCGGTGTCGCAGACCCTCTGAAAGACATAGCGGCCGGGGCCCGGCTTCCGCCATCAGTGTCCTATTTCCGGCCCTGCCCCTTGAATTGCCGCCTGTGGAGAGAAGCAGTATAGAGCTCCCAGGTATGTTGGGTGGCAAGACGCCTGGCTGGGTTACCACTTCAGAGAAGGATGGGGTTCCGGTCTGGGCCGGTGGCGGGAGCCCGGCGGGGGCCCCTGCTTGCAGTTGTGACTCCTGTACCTGGGAGCAGGGTTTGTTCCGGGTCCGCTGGAAGTGAAGAGGCTCATGTCCCCCCGCCGCAGGCCTGACAGCAACCCCCCTCCAAGGTCGATGCCAAACTGTAGGGCAAGGTTTCAGGGGGTAGCGAGCATGGAAGATGTGTACTAGACAAGGTACATGGACATCCGAGGCCTTTTCCCAGGAGCGTTCTGATGGCCCGTACCCCTTCCAGTCAATGAGGTACCACAGGCGCCCTTGTCGGCGTCGGGAATCAAGAATCTGGTGAACTTCGTACTACCGCAATGCAGGGACCAGAGTGGGCTCTCCCATATCTGAGTGCCGGGGGGCCCGTGCAGGCTTCAAGAGCGACACATGGAATGTAGGGTGCATTCGGTACACTGTCCTGTTTCCGGCCCCGCCCCCTGAATTGCCGCCTGTGGAGAGAGGCGGCGTAGAGCTCCCAGGTATGTTGGGCAGCAAGGCACCTGGCTGGGTTTCCGCTTCCAGAAAGGATGGGGTTCTGGTCTGGGCCAGCAGCAGGAGCTCGGCAGGGGCCCCTGGTTGTGGTTGCGACCCCTGTACTTGGGAGCAGGGTTTGCTGGAAGTGCGGAGGCTCATGTCCCCCCGGCGCAGGCCTGACACATTCTTGGAAATACCCCAAATTATTATTTAATCCTTTAAATCCCTTCTTACCTTGTTATGCTAGTCTTCTCCTGGACATGACTATGCCATTCCCCTGGGATACTCAGACAATTAGGAACCATTGCAAAATATTTGAAATCCAGTTCTCTTTATAAAAAAAAACAAAAATATGGAGGGACTTGACAGCGGGCATGGCACAGAGGATTAGGGTGGTACAAAGGATTTTTTATTTTAGCAAAGCAGATATGAAGTGCTATTCACGCCTTGCTTCACTTGTGGTATCAAATGTTCATTTCAGTATTCTTGTTTTAAACATTTTGGTTACTTTGGTATTTCGGAATTCAGTAATTTTTTCACTTTGGTGGTACCAGCTGGTGGTTTTAAAAAATATTTTGGTTAGGAATGTGATTGCTTCATTTTGGACATATCACATCACTTTCACTGCCAAAGCAACCAAAACACTGTGGCCCTTTTTACACAGGCTGCTGCGCAGGGTGTGTGTGTGTCCATGTGTGCCGCAGCCCGTGTGCGCTGCATGGGGGAGGGTGTTGATGGGCGCACACTCACCCCCCCATTCATCTATGACTCACCCCTTTCTTTTAAACCCTACATTGACTCTGTTGCCAAATCCTGTCGCTTCTTCCTCCATAACATTGTTAAGATTCACCCTTTTCTCTCTGTCTCCTCTGCCCAAACCCTTGTTCATGTCCTGGTCATCTCTCGCCTTGATTATTGTAACCTCCTTCTCACTGGCCTCCCCCACTCTTACCTTTCTCCCCTTATCTCCGTCCAAAACTCTGCTGCCAGGGTCATCCTCCTCGCTCGTCGCTTCGACCACGTAAGCCCCTCCTCTCCTCTCTTCAGTGGCTCCCCCTTCCTGAACAAATCCTGCACAAGCTCCTACTCTTCGCCTATAAAGCTCTTCACAACCTTGCTCCCCCCTACCTCTCTGTGCTAATTTCCCTCTGTACTCCAGTCCGTGAACTCCGCTCCTCCTCTGTCCCCTCTCTCACCCTCCCACGCCTCCCCTGCTCCCCTAACCACCTTCGTCCCTTCTCCCTAGCTGCCCCCCACGCCTGGAACTCCCTCCCTGCCCTCGTCCGCCTCGCCCCCTTCCTTCATACCTTCAAATCCCTCCTCAAGACCCACCTCTTCCACTCTGCCCTCCCAGACTCCTTGCTCCCCTCTCCTAACTCCTGCTGATACCCTCCATCCAGTACAATCTGTTACCTAAGGTCTGTGCACTCATATCCTCACCACATGGACCAACCAGCCATCATTCTTGATGTAACTAAGCCAAGTGCATGCACCTAGGACCTCGCATCCTCGTGAATGTTACACTCCTTGTCTCTTCCTCTGTTCCCCTTCCTCCCCTCTCTCAGATTGTAAGCCCTAGGGCAGGGACCATGTCTATTCAATTACAATGTAAAGCGCCAGGTACATTGCTTGTGCTATATAAATGCTTGTTAATAATAAATAATAATAATAATAATCCCCACACACAGAGAGACCTCTGTTTAACACTGTGTTAAGGATGTATGGGGAATCTCATGCAAAGAGTATGTTATGTTAGTCCAGTTTGGGGGGATCAGGTGTCTGAATCACAAAGACCACTATTGCAGCTCTTGTCTTTCTGTAAATACTGATTTGCTGGCCCGTTGACACTAGATAATAATTTATCCTTAGTTGTAAGTTGCATAGATCAGCATTAAAATACACCCAGTGAATCAGTTGTCAAAGCTTGTCCAGCTGTGGTCTTCCCTAGACTCGTTCTTTCTCAGCACTAGATCTGAAGTGAATTCAAATTAAACAAATTCACCATATTCAAATGGAAATATTTGAATCAAATTTGTTGCCCAAGTTTGAAAAGTTATTTTTTTGAAGTTTGCAAGTTCATTATTTGTTTGTTCATTTGCTTCTCAGTAGTTTGTGTTTTATAGTGGCTAGGTGTGCAGTACCTGGACTGGGCGGTAGGGGGAGGCCCCGGTTCAAGTCTCACCTTAGCCAGGAACTCACTGCATAACCACCATGGCCCAGTCACAATATTCTCCCAGCCAACCCTATCTCACAGCATTTTTGTGAGGATTTAAAAAAAAAGTAAAAAAAAGTGTGTTAATTAGGTCTATGTGAAGCGCTCTGAGTGCCATGGGCGGGGGGGGGGGGGGGGTATATAAAACATTTACAAATATTATTATTAAATTTGTAAGCTGTTGATTGGTTAACCCTTGGCATGTGAGGCACCAAATTGCCAGACAAACAAAAGAACAAAGAAAAGAAGTGCTGAAGTAATGAATTTAGAGGAGCAATTAGTTTGAATTCAGGTACTGGTTTTGGAAAATTAATCCTTTGATTTGATTTCCAAATATTAAGTTATAAATTCATTTTGGCTTTCCTCAGCAAGACTATTAGCCCAGCAGATTTCAAGAGAGAAAAAAGTCATATGCTTCCTGTGACAGGGTCACTGAAGTCCTTACAGGACCAGGACCATGGGGCTGAGGTAAGTCCTTGCAAGGATATGACTAGTCAGGGAAGCTAAAGGGAAAGCTGCTGGTCCTATAAGCCAGCCAGGTAGTGAGAGCCAGGTAGTGAGAGCCAAAAGTAGTTCAGCTGAGTGTGAGCATCTGGGTGCGACTGTGATATAACTGGAGCCTCAGATATAAAAGGGCTGAGCTGCGGAGCTCAAGGGAGAGAGTTGAAGAGAAGAGCCTTGGGAAGACTGCAGGAGGAAGGAGAGCTTGAGGGGTGGCAGAAGGCTAGAGGAGCTCTGCCTCAAAGGGCTCATGGGTGGAAAGCCAAACCTGAGAGGTCCCCTGGCAAGGGAGAGATTAAAGTCAGGCTAATAGGAGTGCCGGTATGGTGAAGCACTGTACTGTAGATGAAGCATTGCGTTGACATTTGCTGATATTGGATATGGTGGCACTGCATATAAAGGAGCACAAAATGGGCTTAAGAGGCTGTGGTCTACTGTTTGGGGTGGGGATCCTACAAGGAATCAGTGTGTTGGAGCTGCACCCTGTTACACTTCCCCTCCCCTCCATCTCAGAAAGCATTCAACTAAAAGATTTTACATTTATAAAGTGAGACTTATCCTTAAGAGTGTAGAATATGTTGGATTGCCATTGAAGTCAATGAAAACTGAGAATGTTTAACACTGTGTAGGAATAGGTCTGCTGTGGGTCCAACAAAGCAGCTGTCCCTATGCCAGTGGATAGCATCTAGCCAGAGCCTGAAGGACATAACAGAGCTACCAATAGCAGGCGAGAGTCTGCATATGTTGGACAAGCCTCTGCATGTAACCTGTGCACGTGCTGCCACATTGCTGAGGAGAAGAGGAAGGAAACGTCTCTGACTGAACGGTCTGGCTGACCAATAGGACGCTCTGGAGATCCTACAGAATTCTGAGGCCTATGTGCTGAGCCTGGGCAAATATTGTGATATAAGGACTCTGCCCTTAGTAGAGAGTTGGCTTCAAGCTGGAATGCCTGAAGCTTTTAAGTTGCTATCAACAGAGGGGCTGCACACTTCTCGCTTGCCTCCCGCCCTGCCCCTGAGGACCCCCCTCCCGAGGACATGTGTTTGTTGATCCTGACAGAGGCTTTTGCAGTTTGAGGCAGAAGGTGGCCAAAACTGGAAGCTGGTCAGGTTGGCGGGTCCTCCTTATGCTGTGCCAAAGAGAACTGTTTCATGACTCCAATGTATTATCAGGACAGGAGCTAACAGAAAGGATTATAAAGCACTTTGCAAACTTAAAGTATGCAAGTGATAAATAATAATTGCATCAAAACGGGATCTTAACTATTTCGTGGATATGTATAGGTTCTCAAACATCTTTTAAAATATACTTTATTTTTGTTAAACTGTTTAAGATGCTTTCTTTTGGATTTCTGTTGCCCCAGCCATGGCATTGTAACTGGTCCATTAAATAAATAACGTTCTTGTGCAGCCAACTTAACCAAGGACCTGTGCCCACTGCATTTTCTCCTTTGACAGCAATGGGGAAAACAGAGGGTAGTGTCATGCGAGACAGGGAAGGGAGGCTACCACCCCTCCCTGGGCAGCTGGGCCACACAATGCAATGCACTGTGGCTGGTGGTCACCCCACCCCAGGCCAGGGCAAACAGCTGGCTGCTATGTGATGCATCCTTGGAAAAATTCCACGGATGCATCATGGAGCAGCTTTATCCCAACTGGGATAAAACTGTCCAAGGCAGGGCTACATATGTGGAGGGTCGCCGCTTGCCCTGCCATGCAAGAAGCACCACTGTGGGGCCATGAGTGGTGGGCGCTGTTGCCCATCACGGCCAGGGGTGGGATCTCTATCAGAATTAATTTTATAAAAGTGGGTGGGGCCCCCTAGGGCATCACATGCCCCCCAAACTGAGAACAACTGCTCTACTAGATCAACTAGTTGGAACTTCCTACCATTATCACATCAACTACTGTCCCTTTTGCACCAATAATTTTTCTGATACAGTAGTCTTGTTTCTTCTAGTGTGATACTGCCAATCTGATGTAAGTGTATCTAGCTATGGGTATTAACACATGGGATGGGTGCTGCCTGGAGTATGGGGTCACACCATGGATTCCCCCTCCCCCCCCCCAGAGTCCCCATTTGCAGTTACCACAGAATGGATCTCACAGACAGGTCGGCATTCTGTCTCCTGCTGCATTCTGACATGCGCTGCCTCTGGAGCTGCAGTCGCTCCAGTGATGTTCTAGGCTGTCGCCCACAACTCTATGGTGTTGAACGCTTACTGAGGCAGTGCACACCCTAACACATGGGGGTGGCTTCATGGGCACACCGTGGCCTACCCCAACAGATATGCAATTGCCCCTTGAGCACCTGTTGCCTCAGTTTTGCCTGGATCTGCTCGCACAGGGTGCTCCACGTTTCCTGGGATGACGCCAGGTTGGCCCCAGAACAAACAACTGGCAGCCACCATTCAGACAGGCAGGTGAATCTGGGACTAATGTGGAGCAATGTCACATTTGTTAACACCCTATAACATTACATTTCAAAGGCCAGCAGTCTTTTTCTGTTGGTCGTCTTGAAGGTCCATATCTCCACCACATAAAAGCAGAATTGAAAACTCACCCATCTCTAGCAGCTGCCTAGCTTTTGTATCTAGAGAGAAACCTAGATACAACATCCCATACAGATTGCAAGCTGGGCTACAGCAATATCACTTGCAGGGCTTTGAGTTGTCAGATCCCTAGCTCTAGTGAGGGGGTCAGGCCTTAATAACGTAACACAATTCTCTGAGCAAACACCACCAGCATGAGTCCCATCGAAGTGAAGGGGACTTGCACCAGCACTAACCGCTAGCACCAGCACTATCTGCTCAGAAAATCACAATAATAGTCTGCACTTGGCTATTGTTGAAATGCATTATCTTGAAGATCCCATTTATGTTTGCTCATTACATGCCTGAAAGTACCAGTATGTTGTTCAAATGTTCATAGCAACTGCTGAAGATGCAAGCTAGATAATGGCCAATGCAGAGTCACTAACAGAACCTAATTTGAATGAAGAAAACATTTAATCTCTGCAAAGGCATAATCAAAGGGCAGCTTGGGGGGGGCGCTGTACTCCGCACCCTATTCAGGACTAGTGCCACTGCCTACCATTCATTTTTTCCCCTCTCTTCCTGCTATTGCACTCCTCCTAGTTGTGCCCACACCCCAAAGAAAGTGTACTCAAGCTGTCCCTCTGCCTGTCCCCGAAGAGACTTTGGTTGTGCCATTGTATCTCTGGACACCTTCAGCAGAGTGTAAGAACTGGAAGAGTTATAACAAAAAAACCATGAGAGTCAGTGGAGCCTAGCTGAAAAGGGCCAGCTTGGAGTCGGACCTGGGAGACCAGGGTTTACATTCCATCTTAGCCATGAATTCACTGGGTGGCCTTAATTGGGAAAGTTTTAGATGGATGCAGGGGCAGCCTGCCCCTGGAGTGGTTCCAGGGGTGCACCCCCACATCTGCCAGCTCCCAGCCCCACCTGGGTCCACTTTAGATGAACCTAGTGAGTTCTCCTGGCCACACTGCACACACACACACACACACACACACACACACACACACCCCGCCCCCACCATAAAGTTGCAGGCGGATCGTCTGATGCTTTAGGTTGATACCTGCAACTCTATGGTGTTGCCAGGGCAACGGCCAGCCTGGAGTAGAGCTACAGCATGGGTTCACCAAGCAGGTGGACAGCAGCTCGACTCTGGGCTCAACCTCAGATGTGGCCTTCCACATCTGGCGGGCCACCTTCAGATGGACTGGCCAGCCTGTGGGTGAAGCGGGCTGGCGCTGCTGCCCCCAGAGCTGAAGTCCACCTGTTCACACCCACTGTCAGCCTCAGTTCCTCAACTGCAAAATGGGAAGAATAATGACCTACCTCACAGGGCTGTTGTGAGGGTAGACTAGATAAGGCTTGCAAAGCACCTTGAACACGGAAAATGCTATAGTAATGATTAATAATAATTTTAGTGTAAAATTATACCTGTAAATACCACTAGGACCTCACAGTGTCTCTGCAAATGTAATTAAGTGAAGTCCCATAAAAGTCAAAGGAGGTGTACCATTTCAGAATTTGGCCCTTCCATACAACAGGGATGGAAGCAACTCTGCTGGGGAGGGTACTCAGCAGTTTCATGCATGAGCATTGGGCAGGCCAATCTTCAAAGCATTCTGTTAGAGCAAGCAGAGAATGGGGCTGTAAAAATGGGCAGGGTAAACAAAACATTACTGGTAAGGAAAAGTGGCATTTACTATAGACTCTCTGTAAACATGTCCTGTTGGTTTAGCTATATTTGAGTGTTTACAGGCCTTAGTATGTCTTCTAATGATTTTGTTAAAATGAGATTTTTGCTAGCAAATCGTATTTAATGAGAACTCTTCTGTCCAGGATTTTAAGTTTATTCTGGGATATATATAAAGCAGTTCTTTTCCTATTTCTTGTCCATGTCAGTCAGTGTCTCTGAAGTGGAAGGAACTGGATCATGCCAAAGCTTGAGCCTGGGAAGACGCTACGGATTGATTCATGTGGACCTGTTTTCCAGTGGGCATGGGTTTGTAATAGTTTTTTATGAGCCTGATTTATTTTTTGTTTTGCTAGTGTCCTTTCGGAGAGGCCTTCTCATTGTGATGCTTGCCTGGAATTGTCCTCTCATACCATGTGTCTGATCAAAGCCATTTTATTTACAGCTGTCTTATGACACCTTGTGGCTCTAAGGTTTGCAGTTCTCACATTTGCTGTGAATGTCAATGAACTATAAAATAATTAGCTAAAACTCAGTACCTTTCACTCCCATGGGTTTATGGCACTGTTTTTTTCTCATCTATGGCTCAGTGGCACTGGCTATTGTGAGGGGTGGGACTGGTTAACCATAAGTGAGACCGCCCTGTTTGTATCGCCTTTAATTGCATGGATCATGCATTAGTTAGCACTTATTTACACCCTGTCCTTTGGAACTATTCCACAAGGAGTTGTAGATCTTAGAAGATGGAGTTGGATTTCACTGTTATCTTAATTTGTGCAGTTTCTTCATTCCAACAGCTCTTTGCCAAACATTCAGGAAACTTTGTGTTATCTGACACATCGTTCAATAAAAGTATCTCAGCTCTTTATTCCCCTGTGTATCTTAACTCTATATTAAGAGCAGCAGTTTTATATCTTAAAATATAAAATTGACGTGCCATCTCATAAGAGCTTTCATTTCATCTGAGCGCTATTGTGAGAGGGGCTTGTCCAAGGTATGGATTCAGGGTGGATGCAGTACTGGGTCCAGAGAAGTTGGGGCCCTCTGCAAAATAGTCGTGTGGGTCCCTTTTAACACAGGTATATATTTGATGGTCACTCATTGACTCACCCATTAGAAAAAAATGTTATTTCTAGTTTATCCATGTGTTGAGGGCCTCCTCCTGAATTGCTGTGCGTCTCCACAGGTCAGGGTATCCTGTGTAGAAGGCTCTGCTCACCTGTATTTTATACCAGTGGGAACTTCTCACACTCATATTGTAATTCAAGTTTATTCATGGCCTGCTGATGCTGCCAGAACCATCTTTGAAAAGGGCCAGGAATGCTCAGAAAGGAACATTCAGGCCCTTCTGAGCATGCTCAGTGTTTTGTTTTCAAACATACCATCAGGGATGAGGCCGCGCGTTGGCACTGGACCCCTCCAGAAGGTAAGTAACCCCCCAAACCCTCCTCCTAGGCCCCTTGCTCTCCCTAAGCACCCCACCCTTAACCCCCCTCCCCTCACTAGGGGTGAAAACAGACATGACGCTAACCACCTTTTAACCACCCTTGGTGGTTATTTATGCATGTTGCAGGGCTGTATTGGTGCCCTATGCAGCCCTGCAACATGCATAAATGACCACCAAGGGTGGTTAGCGTCATGTCTGTTTTTACCCTAGGTCCCCACTCTCCTTTCCCTGCCCCATGCTGGCCTATTTCCTCTCTGGCTACTCCAGTGAGGGCCAGGAAAGGGGGAGCTGGGGCCTAGCACTGGCCTCTGGCTCCCTTCCCTACACTCAGCTGAGGATTTTCTGAATTCTGAAGTTTATGGGGCCCTTCTTCAAAACTTTGGAACTTGGAAAATTGAGTCGAATGCCTTGATCCTTGGTGCTTTCCAAGGAAAACTGAGGACCAAGTTTCAGCACAAATCTCTTCCAGATCCTGTCACTGACAGTACTCTACAAGACCCCACTCACAGCAAAAAGCACCAGCCTCCATCCCAGTCTCTCCCCTACAGTGGCTAGGGCTGCTGTGAATGGGCAAGGAGAGTGCTTCTACTACCACCCATCAACTGTTTAGCTATGAATGCGTTTTGACAATGAACAACTAATTAATGGGGGATGGCAGCACCATTCTCCAGCCCCCACCAAATTGAAGCCAGTCCTTAGCAAGAAGCTGGTGGAGGAGCAGTGAATCCTGACAGTGCAGCTTGCTAGCTTCTCTGAATTTCCTCCATGTTTCTGGAGTCAAGCCATGGGCCTTCCAGGGCAGGCTTGAGCCCTGGCCTCTCATTTTACAAATTTGAGCACTAACTGACACTCCTCTGCTAATCTGGAAACTTTGAATAAAAGTGAGAATTTAGCGATTATTGTCTCTTATCACTTTGGGTTTGGGTCAACTAACTGGGAAGAGATTCAAGTGGGCTTTCTGCAGGGATCAGTCCTGGGTCCAGTGCTGCTCAAAATCTTCTTCATTAATGACTTCAATCAATGGGAAGCCACAGGCCTGGGGGTCAAATGTGGCTAGTTTTATGTGGCCCCTTTTCAGTTCCTGTATCTGGCCCCAGGATCCAGTTCCTAACTCCAAGCTCTGAAAAACTGAGCACAGGATAAGGGAGCAGAGATAAGGGCATGCACACAAGGAAAGGAGACAGATCCAGAGCACAGATTCATGATCAGGAGTCTCCTTTTCCTGAGCACATCCATTAAGTATTCATACCTTGGCCTTCTATGGGGCCCTTGAAGCTTCTGCCAGTTTTCAAAGTGACCCTTGGGAAGGAAAAGGTTCCCCACCTCTGACTTAAATGAAGGCAGGGGCAGCATAGTTATCAGATTTGCTGATGAAACAAAACTGGTGAGAACTGCAAACTCCTTAGAGGATAGGTTTGAAATTAAAAGTGACCTTGATAAATTGTAGATCTGGGCTGAAAACAGTAGAATGAAATAAATTCAATAAAGATCAATGTTGAGTATGGCATAAAGGAAACAAAAACCAAATGCACAAGTGTAAATTGGGAGATAACTGGATAGGGAGCAGCACTGCTGAAAAGGATTTGAGAGTAATAGTGGATCACAAATTGAACATGAGTCAACAGTGTGATACTGTTGCAAAAAAGGCCAATGACATTTTAAGTTGTATAAACACAAGCATCAGGTACAAGCCTCTAGAAGTTCTAGTACAACTATACTCAGCACTAGTCAGACCACTCTTGGTGTACTGTGCTCAGGAAGGATGTTGATAAACTGGAAAGGATTCAGAGGAGAGCAGCAAAGATGAGCAAGGGTCTGGAATCCATGTCATCTGAGAAAAGGCAGGTAGCACTGGGTATTTTTTGCCTAGAAAAAAAGGTTAAAGGGAACTTAACAGTTTTCAGATATTTAGAAGGATGCCATGAAAAAGATTGAGAATATTTTTTCTTCATTGCCGCTCAGAACAGGCAAGGAGCAATGAGTTTAAAATGCAGGAAGGTAGATTTGGGTTAAATATTAGGCAAAACTTCTCAAGTGTTAGAACAGCTCATTAGGAACTGTCTAGGAAGTCTCTGGAACCTCCTTCCCTGGAGGTTTTCAAGAAAAGATTGTACAGGCATCTGTTAGGGGTGCTTTCGGTAAAGGCAATCCTGCATCAGGGCAGGGGTTGGACCAAATGACTCATGAGGTCCTTTCAGTTCTGAGTAACAGACATGCAACCGGCAGGACCACTCCCCAGACCACCCTGGGGCAGAAAATCATGGGCGACATAGCCTGAGTCAGGCCAGGGCACTGAACCGATGTGCCCGCGGCAAGGGACCCATCCCCCTGGGCACACGGCCCAAGTAGGGCTGGGAGAACAACAGACGTGCAGGTAGCCGTACCACCTGCGCAGTGCTCTCAGCGCCCTTCCTCCTGCCATAACATGCAGCTATGGTGGCCAATGAGGCACAGCCATGATTGCCGGCCACTGCAGGCCCCTGGTCTGGTCTGGTCTGGTCTTGCAAGAACAGATGTGCTGGTTGGGTGGGTCTTAGTCAGGTCTATGACCTCTGGGATTTTCCGAAGTCACAGCCTGGGCTAACTGCCAACACAGTCCAGGGCAATCCTGGGCCAACATCTGGTGGTGCCTGCACAGATGTGCAGGTGGGTCCCATGCTACAATGGATCAAAGCGGGCCACAGTGGGCCACGGTCATGTCTGGTTTTACCCTATGATTCTACATGCTGTGTGAATAAGATCACGGAGAGAGATCAAGGTCACATTCAAATGAGCTGGATCCAATAGGAAGGGCAGCCTGTGTTGAATTCCTTCTCGGTCAGGTGTTGTCAGAAGAGACTTGTCATGCAGCTTTCTGACAGCACTCAGACAAGTTCAACAAGGAAGGCAGCCTCTCCTAGGATCTGGGTTTGGACTGAATTTGCCATAAGTGATGGTAAAAAAGCAATTTAATAAATATTTGAGATGCTTTTTTTCCTTCCTGCTTTTACTGTTGTCCCTAATATCAAGCGAACACTGAAGCTTCTGAAGACAGGAAGCAAGAGAACTTTATTGCTTAGTTGGCTACAATTCTTATCCGCCTGAGCAGTTCTTCATTGCACTGATACACAGAGTAGAAACAGACGAGACAGTGGCCTGCATTTTCACGCTGTGGCCCACGGCACCAGCACATCTGTTGAGGACCAACCAGATGTTTGCACCGCGTTGTGCTGTGTATGACTAGTAGCACTCTAGAAATGATAAACAATAGTAAATAGTTTTGCTCTGGGGCATGTCGGAGGCTAGCCCAGGCTGTGATCCAGGAGATTTCTGGGATCACAGCCCAGGCTAGCCTCCACCTGACCGGGCCAAAGTGGGCCAAATCGGAGCTGTACGTTTGTTTCTGGGCCAGTCTGCAGCCATGGCTGGCCATTATTGGCCACCATGGCTGCCCATCATGGCGGGGCGGGGGGGGGCTTGGTGCAGCCCTGGGG
>QEPC01002054.1:2734309-2843474 GCA_003113815.1 Sphenodon punctatus | reverse complement strand
TTGCGCCATGCGGCCCCGCCCCCTCCCAGATTCCCCGCCGGGATCCCCCCGGCACGTCTGACATGGCGTGATCCCGGCGGGGAATGAATTGGGTGATTTCGGTATGGGGCCAATGGGCCCCGTAACGTCTGAAATCACCCTTAGAGTCAGATGACTCAAATCTGGGCACAAAAGAGCAGAGGTTGCCAGCTAGAGCCAAACTACTAGGGAGAGTTAGAGTTGGCTTCACTGTCTTACCCCAGAGAAGCTTGTCTCTGGGTTTCAATGAACTCAGTGAGGGGGACGCTGGGAACTTGTCCAGGGGCCTTGGACTACAAGGGCTCGCTCTGAAGCTGGCTGGCCAAGGAAGTCAGGCCAGGAGTTTTTCACAGAAGAAACCTAACAAGAAAAGGGACTGACAGTCTGGGAGGGAAGCTGGCAGACTAGGAGAAAGGCTTTGTAGAGAACCTGGAATGATGGTGTACTGTTACTAAAGAATAAAAGCAGTGGCAGAAAAGAACTGGCTGGGGCATATGAGCCTGTTTCTGTAACTACTTAGCACTAGTGGAGGCAGGGCAGGTCTGTTGCAACATGCACTGAGAAAAGCACAAGAACGGGAAGACATCTACACTGAGCATTTAAAATTTATTTTTTTTTTTAAGGGAAAGGGTATCGTTTATCTATTGAAACGTATACCCCACCCTTCCCCTAAGGTAGGAATATTATCATTTATTTAGCTTAGATAGGTTTAGGTGTTATTTTTTGTTTTTACCCCTCCCTGTGTTCAATCTTCCTTCCTCCCTCCCCCCTCCATTGAATCCTTTCCCCTCTTCCTCTTATTCCATCCCTGATTCCCCTGTTTTAAGGTTCAAGGAAGGTTACAGCATAAAAACTATATTTAAAAGTACATTTAAGCATATACAAATCCCCTACAAACCCCCACCCAAATCCTGTCCCCACCTGCCAAATGTTTGACCAAAAAGAAAAGTTATAGGCCCTTTTCTAATGGACACAAGTGCCTGGGGGGGATGGGTGGAGGCAGCGGTGTGTGAGCGGCCCATCCCATGGACTCCCACCTCCACCCATGTTTGCACACGGAGCATTCGCCACTGTTCATTGCTCCATGCGTGGGCGATGGGTGGAGCACAGGAGCGTGCATGCACCCCCACCCACCCGCCATGGCAATCACACGGACACCCCCACCCCACCCCCCTGCACACGTGGGCGAGGGAGGGGGGGCGCCGTGCGAAAAGAGCCTTACATTGCCTCTGGAAAATGCTTAGGCTTTGGGAAGGGAGTTCCATAATGGTGCGGTGGCCATCAACACACCTCTCTGTGTGCCCTTGCTGATAGGTCATTACAGTACCGTGTTCAGTGCTGTACATGCAAGTGTACGCCATTTAATTTTTCATTTCTTTACTATTTGTTTTTAAACATGTTTAAATATTGATTAGAGTATGTAACCTTCATTAAAACAACATGCATTGATTTTTCAATTGAAGTTATTTCAGTTAGTTTGAAACAATTTAATTTTGTCTCAGTAAATTGCCAGACCTAGATATCGTGAGTACTTTGATATAATGAAGTTCCCCCGCCCCCCAGTCCGTAGGGGTTCACTATATTGTATTTCCTCATCAACATAAATAAGAGGCAAAACTCTGTGTTCCCATTCAGACAAATCTTTTCACTTCCTGGGGATGTTGACTGGGAAAGGAGTGTAGGATTATGCCCTTACTTCCAGATCCTAAGCTAGGGGACCGTTCTTTCATTTATATATTTGGATATATATTTAAGTGGGAAGGTTGACTGTGTGCCTTTAATTATGTTAAATTACTGAAGCTGCCACCAAAGTGCATGAATAGATGCTGTTGCTCAGCCATTAATTCTGGTCAGGAGGACATGTTAATAAATAGCTAAATAAAGAAACTGAGCCATCCTTTCAGCTTGTTAAAAATTCCACTGTAAGGAGTAGGTGGTTTCTAATTTTCCTAAAATAAGTTATCTTCTTTCCCCTATTAGCTAACTAGCATTTAAGCATTTTAGAGGATTAAAGCATATTATAACCTACTCCAGGGGGAGACTCTGATAGAGGATGTTTGTAGTGGTCAGATAAATTGCCCACAATTTGAGCAGAATAACTAGGACCAGCTTGTGAAACGTTTGTAGTTAAAAAGGCACCTTAAGATGTAAAATAGGCCTGGTTAGTACAAGAACTGATTTTTGTATGTGCCAGTGTTGCTAAAATATGAACAGAACTCATTTATTTGGATTCTTCATATCAAGAAACAGGATATAAATCTTACCAGAATAAATCCTTCATTCCATGTCTATCCTGATTCTTCATTCACATGAGTTTTATGCTGTTAGTCTGTTGATTTAAATGGAGTTTCTCGTCAGTCATGCCACTATACATGAGAGGAGAATCAGACCAATAGAATTTTTCTTACCAGTGGTGATTAAACTAGTAAGTAGAGTGGTCAGGATTTTTCCTATGAAAGCTGGCACAATTTAACATTTATTTTAAATAATTAAATATGTATTTTAAATTCAAAATATTTTTGTGTTTTTTTCAAAAATTCAAAACTTTTACAGAATTATTTTGAAGGGATAAACTTTTTGGCTTTCAGCCACTGGCTGCAATCCAATGCTATGCTGATCCCCACGCAAAGTTGCATGCGTGCACATGCGCATGGTTTGCACGCGGCATAATGTGCCAGCAATGTATCTCCACATGGCTTCTGCGTGGGTGTGCGTGCGCACAAGTGGCTCCGTGCAGGATCCGCACAGCATTGGGGCCAGTGAAATGTAGCAATCTTCCCCTCTTGATATTTTAGCTCCCAAATATTAGCAATTTTTAGCAACCAAACGGTACCAGAAAAGCAAAAATATGAGGAGGGAGATTTTAAAAAACTTTTTTTTTAAAAATAACTAATCTGCTGCTTTTACAAACAATGGACATTTTCAACGACCAAAGCTAATCTCTTTCCATTTTGTTTTTTCCATACTAATAGACAGACATGTAAACCTCATGCCACTTAGCTTTTAAACCTCATGCCACATAGGGACTTCAAGTGCTAATGCTGTTGTAAAACAGCTCAAGTGACAATACTGGCATACACATATTAGACAGCATATATTTTTAAAAAACATTTCTCCTTTGCCCTCCCCCCTCCAAATGTGATCAGCTCTACTATTTATCACTTTTTCAATTACATGTCTTTTAGGCCAACTAATCTTCACATTGAAGTGAATTGTAAGATTGCCATTGTACTGTAGTTACTCAGACCGTGGAATAACAATCATTTTACTTATCCTTTTTCCCTCTTTTCTCTGTGTGTGTCCATGTTTTATGGTAACACTCATGAGGGCTATTCCTGAAGGAGATAATAGGTCTTTTGGATTGGATATTGTCTTATGTCTAGAGTAAAGTACTGAAGACAGGTTGAGATTTTCAAAGCCATATAAAGGTCAAATACACAATTACATTAATTTTAATGAAAATTGAAAAGCTTACCTTGAAGATCATCCTGTGATTAATAAAGAACTCATAGTGCTGTTCAACTGGCAATGATTGGATGCTTTAGAACTGAAGAATTATCTTAGGGCTTTCAAGATGGCCATTTGAGTCAGCAAAAATCTCAGGTAATAAATGTCTGAGTTTATTTAAGGAATAAATATTGTGGATTTAGGATAACACTGAATTCAAGCTTGACCCCTTACTTTATCCTGTCTAAGTTGACTCCTCATCCAGATTTGAATACAGCATCCTTAGCCCACCTCTGAACATGTGTCTACTTAGGGAGTACCTAGTATTAAGCATACACATCCCAATATACAATCACATCAGTAGGCCAGAAGAACTTAAGGACTTATTGTGTTAAATATATGCACACCTTTCTATATATGCTATTAATGAATCAAGCACAGCTGCCACTGTAAAATGCTTTAAGGACTTAACCCTCTCTAAGTATTTGTGGGGCTTGAAGGGGGTATGTAATATGCAGGCTCTGGGGTGGTTCAGATGGTTGCAATGTTTAAAGATCTACTCTGCTTTTAAACCTCACAACCACTTAGGGATTTCAAGTTGTTTAAGTGCTAATGCTGCTGTAAAGCAGTTCAACTGCCAATACTAGCATAAATATTTAATTAGGTATAAAAGGTTATGTCCTCTCAGCTTTTGAAGTAGCTGTAATGTCACCACTGTCAGAATACTCTTCTTAGGAAGTACAGATGGGGAGATGGTGTGATCCTCCATGGGGTAGAACACTTTTTAGCAGCTAGCATGGGTGAGTCCTGTTCACTTTAATAAGATTTGCTCTATTCTAAGTGCTAGTGTGTGCGCTGCCCTGCAAAGGATTGCACCCATAGTGTTATTAATTAATATGGATATTGCACTACCTCCCAAGCTTCAGTTGGGATCAGAGGCAGATGGCGGGAGGAGCTGTACAAACTTATAACCTGACATTGATGTGAATGGCGCTTACATCATCTCAGCTCTGAAAATTTTAGAATCAGAAGAAGACTATTAGAGCTGAAACAAATAGGCTTTTTGTATTTAATAAATAAATAAATAAATAAATAATAATAATAAATAAATGTGAATATTTGTGAATAATATTTGTGAATATTATTTGCATTTTCAGACAGCCCGCTGAGTATCTGAAGAACTATTCACCATCAAAACTGTATTCACATATCTGTTTGAATATTCCATTTCGGTTATTTTGGTCACTTGGGTTCAGTAATTTTGATGAGTTTGGTATTTTGGTTACTTCATTTCAGCACTAGTTTGGTCTGTAATACTGAAACAAAGTAACCAAAATACTGAAGTGACCAAATTAAAGAAGTGACTGAAATAACCAACACAAAATGAATATTCATTTATGCAAATGAGTCAGGAACCAAATAGTGGTTTGTCACTCAATTGGACCAGATTCAAAACAGCTGAAAATATCAAATTCGATATTGCCCATGGATATTTGTTTCAGCTCTACAAACAACAAATGATGCATGGAGAGAAAGAATCAAAATTGGGAAAAGTTCTACTTGTTTAAATTTGAAGTTAACATGAGTACAAATAAATAAATGCATGAATAAACAGTCACGTTCTCCAGGTATCTTGCAACAGCTGGTTCAGCAGATTTAACCTAGCCATTAGATATTGGCTGATTCCCCCACCCCCATAGGTATCAGCAAATATGGGTCTAACCAAGGGATTTGGAAATTGATAGACACTCCACAGATTAGTACAAAGAAATGAGCATTGGGGTTTTTATGTGGCACTAATAGTGCAGTTAAGGCTTCCAAAAGGTTCCAAGAGTGGAATTAGTGGGTTTACACTGGGAATGAATCTGACCCTTGATGCAATTAGTGATGAAATTCAGGAGTAATTCCATTGAGATCAATGGAGGTAAACTGGTGTAGAACTGGGATGAGCAAGATCAGACTCCTGCCCAGAATATTTTCCCAAGTGTGTATGTAAATAAAAGACCATCTGGCTAAACACAACAAAATCCTCTTTTCATTGTCATACATATTTGCATACTGTCATATAACACCTTGGCTTTGTGGCCATAAATTGATCAGCTTCAGAGACTTAACTGCAGGGTATAAGGTTATAATAGTTAACATCCCCATGAATGGCTGAGCTCTATGGGTCATTGATAAAATGGAAGGCTTAGCAATGGATCAAATTGTACCTGTTAAGGATATTTATCTTTCTGGTTTCAAAGTGGTAAAGAGACTTGGTGGCACTGATAAGGGAGCTGTTCCTTATCTTTACAAAGTCTAAATACACCGGGTCACGACCTAAATGGGGTGAACGGTGGCTAAACTTATATGGTTTCCCTACAAAAGCAAAATTTCAACAGTGGTAACTGGGCACTGAGTGTGGAAGCATAATGTGAATGGCAATAGCCCCAAAGAAGGATTATGACTTTTTGACTCCTGGCATGCTTTAGTGAGTATATGGACCATGCCACTTTAGTCTCCCCCTCACAAAGGAGTTGTCTTTGAACAAGCCGAAACTGACAGCTTTTTTCTGGCTCTGTGTGAGGTTAGAGTCTGGGACCTGGCACTCATGTCATTGGTGCATGACCAGTAGTGCAGAAGTTACACTTTAGTAACACAGTAGGCCTTCTGCTTCCCCCTTTGTTCCTTCGACAGTCCAATGTTCTTGCTTATCGTGAAAATACAATAAGGGTGCTAGCTGTTGATTTGGTCAAAGATGGAGCTGGCATAACAAACCTGCAATGGTGCAGAACTAATCTATAGCCAGACCCTTCCTGTGTGATAAGCCCCCAGCCAAGTAACCTAATCTGGGATGGGAAATCGCAGGGGGAAAAAATTGCCCAGCATTTAGTGATGGGCTGATTTTTTTCACAGCCATTTGAAGCTTTCCATTGGGGTCTTCCTAGTCATTTGATGTGGCAATTAGCAAGGGGACTTTTGTACTCTGGGACGACAAAACAGCCTCCTCCAATAATTACGTTTATGCCTTGAACAGATTCAGAACAAAAAAGAACTTCCAGAACAGATAACCTTGTTACATCAAACAGCAAGTTGCTTGCACTTGTAACTATTTATTATCTTGTATGCAAGCAAAGTGTTACTTTTCCCATGAGAACAACTCATAAGATGAAATGTCCCCTACAAACCCCTTAGACCTCACACTTTTTCATGTGGGTTTCTAACCTATTCCTTGTTTAGCTTGATCTTAGAACCATTTCCTTCTTTTTAAAGAGTAATTGTTATGAAATATTAACAATTATGGACTGGAAGAAAACAAAAACAAAAGTGTAACCCAGAAAGGGTATCCATCCACAAGTCCCTGATGCTCTGCCTTCAAAACCTTTCCTTGCTAGGCTTAAGGAGCTGGTTTACTCTGCATCAATAACATTGCACTAGTGAGTTATTGAGAGTGAGAATGGAAGGATTATAGTCACATTATATGGCCATGTGAGAAAAGCATTATATAAAGGGCAAGTATGTGCGGTATTCAGAGAGGCTGAGGCAAATAATATAACATCTCATGGCTTATTTAAAAATAAATGGTTATTTGTCACAGTAAATCAGAAATCAACAATATGTAATACACAACATCCCAAAAGCATTTTGTGCATTTTTATGGCACACTAAAAGCTAGGGAAGGGAAAATAATTCATGTTAAGCAATGCTAGTGACCTCTGTGTGAGGTGGGAAAACAGAAGCGTGAAAAGCTGAAGTGACATGACCAAGGCCACACACCAAAATCAATGTAAGTTAACGGGTTCCTCACACCCTGTCTGATGTTCATTCTGCTGAACAATGTTGCCTCTGAGATGATGGAGTAAAAAAAGGAGAAATCTGATATTTAGTGCTTCAACATCTGCATTTCTTCACGGATAGAAATACACACAAATGCATATGTGATATGCCACATTTACTTTAGAAAAAATACAAATACTTCCATCTCATATCTATAGCGTACACATTAAAAATGACTGTTTCCATCAATAGTCTTAGATTTTCCTAGAGTGTTGAAATAGATCAACCAAAACACCTGACTCAGGATGTGAACATATGAGATACTGCCCCACATTTGCCCACATCAACCCTAGATTCAGCTGCTCGTTTACTCGGTTCCCGCCAAATGTTTGCCCTAGGGCCGCCTCAGGACTGCTCCATCCGGTGTCAAGCCAGGAAATGTATGGGAGCACCCTGGTAAACCCGGGGCAATGGGGACCCACGAGGCCAAGTCTTGCTCATTAGGTTTTCCCGTAGCCCTGGATTCACCAGCACCATGGAGGCAGGAGTAGTAGGCTGGTCTCAGCTGGCAGCCAGACAGGAGAGGGGAGCACAAAACTCCCCAAAGACACTCAGATCTGCACTCCCCTCTCCCAGCCAGCTGTCAGCTGCGAGGGCTATGCTAGAGCTGGATCTGATAGAAAGGGGGGGGTCACAGACAGGGAAGACTCCCTGGCCCTGACCCCTGTTTCCATGGCTGCTGCTCTCCTTTCCTGCTCTCCTTTCCTTTGATCCCCGCTTCTCTTCTTTCACACCAGAAAAGGAGAGTAGTGGCCATGGAAAAGGGGGTCATGGCCAGTGCTAGGGCACCCCTCTCAACTGACAGCCGGCAGTGTGAGCGATCTTACTGGCCTCAGTGGGCGGGCAGAGTGTGCCTAGCACCATCTGTGGCAGCTGGTGCAAGCCCATGAACTTGGGCTGTTTGATAGGCCCATTTGACAGGCTCCCAACACTGCCCACGGGGGTGGGGACAGAGGCATGGGGAGCCCACGGATTGAACACGGATTCCAGCTGAGTCCTTTCCCATGTGTTAACACCCTCAGAGCCAAAGCAATGGGACATTTTTATTAGTAAGGTGAGTGAGTAAATTGCAGTGAAGAAGAATTTGGTGTGTGTTGTGTGCGTGTGTTATATTTGCCTTACTAGCTGCGTATAAATGGACTCTGATGTAGTTTTCAGAATTATTTGCTGTGTGGTTGGGGAAAATAATGTCTGACAGCATTTGTTTCACAAACTGTTAACTGCAAAGGTCTGATTTCTAACATTCAAACTGTGGTGCTTGGGCATGCATGTATCAATCTGGGGCCATTTTCATACGGAGGCTCTCTCCCCCGCACACAGGGTTGCCTGTGTGAATGCTGCGACGGGTGCGGGGGGGGATCAGTGGCACCAATGCCTGATGCATGGAGATGGGTGGAAGTGGGTGGGGGTCTGTGGGAGTGCACCCCCACACGCTGCCCACCTGTCCCTCCATGCACCTGCGCCCATTCGAAAAGGGCCTGTGATTTGATTGTATGGAAATGGGATGCTTCATTTACAAATGCAGAATTCACTTTCTCTGACTATGGCCCTTTCCACACAGATGCTCTAACTGATAAAATGGGGTGTTACATTTTATTATACATGTTTCAGGGCACCCATAGAGCACACCTGCACCCATTTTATCAGTGCTTGTCTAAGGCCCTTTTCAAACGGGCCGCGGTGGGTGCGGGGATAGGTGTGCACTGTAGGTGGCTGTGCACCCATTCCTACGGGCACACACCACCTCCACGCACGGAGTAACCGGCATTGATGCCAGTTGCTCCGTGCGTGGGTGATGGGTGGAGGTGGGTAGAAATGGATGAAGCGCGAGAACGTACACGCACCCCCACCCACCGCCGGCGGTGTTCCCATGGGCACCTCCCCACCACCAGTGACAACCCGTGGCATTCCTATGGATGCCCCCACCCCCACGTGTCAGGATCAGGGGCGCCTATTTGAAAAGGTCCTAAAAGCAATGAATGATGGTGATGGATGGTGGTGGTTGGAGTGCGGGAGCACGCACGCACTCCTACTCACCTGCCACGGCAGTTACACAGACGCCCACCCACCCACCTGCACATGTGAGTGATGAGGGGGCATCTGTGAAAAAAAGGGCCTATTTTTGTTTAATGTTTCCTTAAAATTCAGTGTTTCAACACACATTCCTACCTATAAGCACATCATCCAGAATGCTCTGGGAAAGAAAACAGAAAAACACTTCAACAGATCTGAAGCAAATTTGTTTTAACACTTGAATATTCATAGAAAAGGTGTTGCAACATGTGTTCAACTCTAGTGCTAATAGTTATGTGTTTGTGAAGGGGATGTAAGAGACAAACAGACAGACTGGGGGTGGAGTGTACTTAAATACTAGCACACAAGGAGTTTGGAGACAGTTCAGAAGAGCACAGGAAGTCATATGAATATCATGCAGTGACTAATCCTATGGGCACATCTGGAATTTAGACACTACAGATGAAACATTGGTAGCCACAAATCTGGAGCATTTCCTGTGGAGGAAGAAAAAGGAAAAACAGCACAGAACTTTGCAATATTTTTAGAAGAAAACTAAAGAAGGATTTTTTTAAAAAGCAGTTGAAAATCCCTGAATGAGATCCCTAAGATATGAGCTTAAAAGTGAATCTTTAACATAACAAGAGCTGGTAAAATATATTGCTTGATCTATTTATGTCTGATAACTTAGATTTGATACCACTTTCCTTCTTACACATACAAACAGGTATGGACACCCCCCTTTCGCCCACGTGTGCGGGTGGGTGGGGGGTGCGTGCATGCTCCACCCACCTCCACCCCATCGCCCATGCATGGAGGCATTGGAGAAAATGGGGGTGTTTCCGTGAGTGGAAATGGGTGGTGGTGGTGGTGGTGGTTGTGCGTCCGTTCGATGGGCCACACCCGTGCTGCACACCCACCACAGCCTCCACCCATCCACCCCGCACCGCTGGCCCATTTGAAAAGGGCCTCTGTCTCTACTCTTCAAAAGCTTCCCCATCCATTTCAAGTTCTGGTGCAAAACTGCCCTCTGTTTTCGAGTCACTACATGTATCTACTCCATGCTACCCCCACTGTCTAGTGTTCAACCCTCCACACAGCCTTGCCCTTGTTTGTGTGTGAGAACTTTCTTCCTTGCAACTCCACTATTAGACACAAAATTTCTACAGACATACTTATTTGGGGGGATACAGAAGCAGTGTACCTTGGTGGAAGTGTACGTGACTGGGCATAGTGACTGGGTTTGTTTTTCCTGAATGCAGCCTCACAGGATGTATGTAGCACTACAGATTGTACTGAGCATCAGAGTAAAAGGTTCCCCATATCTCTGCCTGTGCAACTTGAATACAGATGCTTCGTCTTTTGCAGTGGAGCTGAATTCAACACTTTTGGCTTGAGCGAGACCGCCTCAGGCCCCGGGTCATTTTGCGGCCCTTGCAGTCGGCTGGGGGCGCCCGACTCGAAGTTCTCTGGGTATGCCGGGTAGCGACGGCAGAGACAGTGTTGTTGGTGACCACAACTCGGCTGTGAAACTCCCTCCCATTGGAGGCCCATCTGTCCCCGAACCTCCCCTCTTTCCATAGATGTTGTAAGACCTGGTTGTTCCACTGGGCCTTCAGGGAGGGTGGTGGAGAGGGTGGGGGGAAGGGTTTTATTTTGCCTTAACGACTACCAAATTTTATGATGTATATTTTATGTATTTTAGACGGTTTTATTGTTTGGTTTTTTATGTTGTGTGCTGCTCCGAGCTGCCAGTGTGCAGAAGGATGCGGGATACAAATTTTGCATAAATAAATCACATAATAATGACATCAGTTCATGTGATGAAGGGGATGCATGGTAAGAGGAAATGGTGCAGGACCGTTCAGCCAGATCTCTCTTTAAGAGCCATGCTGAATAGTCAGCAGTGTCTCACCTTCACAAGTACTTGAGTTCATATGTTTGTTTACTCAGGATGGGGGCAGTCTCTGCCAGGCAGAGAGAGAGAATCTCAGTATCTCTGACTCCAGTAGCAAACCCCACTACAGTAACAAACCCAGCCTGCCATGCCCACCTGAGCTTTGAAGGTTTCTTCACCCCACTCCACTTGTTGACTGGGTCCAGTCTGTTAGCAGTTCCTATAAAGGAGTGGCAGGAGGTGGTTGCTGCAAGCTCAAACTAATGTCCTTTCTTATTGCAGTAAGCCTTATCTTGCCAGCCTTTGGGCTCCTCTTGCTCTGCCCCTGCTTCTCATGGAGCTGGCTTCTCCTGTCCTTTGACCCCCCTCTCTGCTGGACTCCTTCCAGCCATCCTGATCCTCAGCCCTGGTACTTTGCCCATTGTACTCCTCCAGTCCTGCTTCCTTTCTGCACACCTGCCTCCCAGCCCGGGACAGACCTCTTCACTTTGGACTCCAGGTAAGGTCTGCCCCTGGTACAGTTGCTCATCTGAACAATTTCCTGGTTTTGACCCACTGGCATGAAGCAATTCTGCTTCCTGGTTAGTCCTCTCTTGTTAACTGTCTGAGCACCTCTGTCCTGATCCTGCATTGACTCAACCAAAGTCCCAGTCCTACCACTAGGCCAGGCTGCCCATGTCCAAGTCCTCATACAAACTCTGGACATAATTTGTCATTGTTCAATTGGCTCCAGGCCTACTCCACAAATAAAGGTTGTCAAAGCTAATTTTCTCAAAATTCAATGGGTGCAATCCTGCTGCTGGCTTATGCTGGCGGCAGACGCAGTGGTGATCTGGTTAGTGGACACTCAGGCATGCATATGCCCTGCACGCGCAGCAAGCAGCATGGAGCAACAGCGCGACCCGTGCTGCTGCGAACCCCGAGCCCACACACCCTGCGGCCTGGGGGATGAAGCAGGCACGGCTCCTGCTCTATCCCCCGGGCTGCAGTGTGTGTGGGCTTAGAGGGTTACATTGGACAGGGCGTGTTGCTGCCCCACATGGCTTGCTGTGCCGGCGGGGCGTGTACATGCCTGAACACCTGCGGATTTTCACTGCATCTTGCGTAGGCACAGGGTAATTTCAGACATAACAATACCACGGTCAACCACAGTGAACCATAGGCAATCCTGCAGTGCAGGCAAAGAGCCGTTAACGTCAGCGGCATCCATATGTTCACCACGGTCAATCACCCATAGGGGCCAAAGCCAACCACGGTTCCGGAGGTCAGGACGGGATCATCCCCGGAAGTGTGGTGAAAGCGATTCCCATTGGGAAACTGCCAAATGTAATGACTGAACGCCAACCGCCAGGTGGAATCATAACAAATGATCCCAAGCCGTGGCAAGAGCATGCAGCATTGCTGCCAGGCAATGAGCAACACACAGACTAGGGAGGGATATTTAAAGGGCACACAGCAGCAGAGGAATGTGGCAGGACAGAGCAAGATGGAAGGGAGAGGAAGGAGGAGGGCGAGTGAGGAAGGAGGGGGGGAGGGGAGGAGCAGAGGAAGAGCAGCAGCAGCAGCAGCCGCCGCCGCCACCGGAGCGGGCCGCCCTGCAGGCGACAACCGGCCAGGGGATGGAGGCACCCCGGAAATGGGTAAGGAGAGTGAGGGGGCCCCCACACAGTGGCAGAGGGGCACGAACGGTGGGTGCCTGGCGGGAGGGGGGTGGGCCGTGGGTCATAAGCACCAATGACACTAACACCCCCCCTCCACGACCCACAGACCTGGAAATGGGCCTGGGAACCAGAGCCCCCAGCAGAGGGGAAGTAGAGGCGGCGGCGGAGGAACTGCAGGAGGAGGACATTCAGGAGATGCTGGTACCAGCAAGGGGGGCAATGGGTGCACAAGGACTTCATCCAGATCTGGAGGTCCCTGGAGCACCAGGTGGAGCTCACCATGAACTAGAGGAACGAGCATGTGATCACGGAGATCGTGCGGACATGGAAGCGATGGGGCACCTCAGGACCATGGCCCAATGCTGCTCCAAGGCCAAGGACCTCAAGATGGGGTACAAGGCCATCAAGGACAACAACTGGCAGTCCGGACATGGAGCACGGACCACCCCCTGGTGGCGCTGGCAGATGGAGGCATTGAAGCGGCTCAGCCAGACCATTGAGCGGCTGGGCACATCCGGATGATAGATAGGTCCCTGGACATTGACACCTCACTGCTGCTGCATGCAAGGACCATGAGTGCCTACAAAATGGCAGCCGCTCCGCCCGGCACCATACCGGCTCCAGCGCCTCAGCAGCCATCCGCGGTGCTCCCACCACCACCACCACCACCACCACTGCCCCAGCCACTGGCACGGTGGCTGGGCCCATGCATCTGCCTCCCGGTTCCACCAGGCCTTCAGAGACAGCAGCCGCCCTGGGCGGCACCACCAGCACCGCCCCCACCCTCCATCCCCACCGCACAGGGCAGTCCAGACCCAGAGGCGGGCCAGGACATGGTCATGGAGACTGACAGCGGGGGTGAGGAGAGCTCCCAGAGCTCCACGGCACCCGCTGGGCAGCTGAGGGGGCAGCCCAGGAAGCAGCAGGGTCAGGGGGGCAGGGGAAGGGGTGGTAGGGCGGAGCAGGAAGGGGGGCACATGGGGCACTGTTAGGTAAGTAAACACATGGGTTTGCAACTACAACAGCTTTATTGTCTGCTTCATGGTAACAGGAAGGGGGCAGGGGATCGGCTCAGCTTCGGATCAGAGACAGGTTGGACCTGCTGTGGGGAGGCGCCCACACAACTGTGGGTGGGCCCAGGTGATGGGACGGCTGGTGCTGTGACCCACCTGTATGGAAGAGGGGGGAACCGGCGGTGTCCCATGTCAGCCCACGGGGGGCCTCGGGGCCGGCCCACCGAGATCAGACCGTGGGATCACTGGCTATACGCCTCACCAGGGCAGCACAGATCTGCTTGGCATAGCGGTATTCCCGTGGGTTCTTCACATTCACATAGAGCAGCACGGCTTCTGGTGGCCGCTGGGGCACGGGGAACACCAAGGTGGTCCCATTGGTCTCGCAGATATTGTGCAGGACACAGCAGGCACCAATCACGAGGGCCAAGGTCTCCACAGCGAAGTCCAGGCGACCAGCAAGGCATCTCCAGTGCTGCTTGAGGGCACCGAAGCCCCTCTCGACCATGGTCCTCGAGGCGCACAGCTGGGAGTTGAACAGCGCCTCCACAAGGGTCCTGGGGACCAGATATGCCTTCATGAGCCAGCGAAGGAGCGGGTAGGCCAGGTCCCCCAGGATGCAGGGGAGCATCAACACCCCCTCAATCCTGGTCATTGCCATGTCTGCAAAGTCCCCGTGGTACATCAAGGCATAGAGGGGAGAGATGGCGAGGATCTGGTCATCATGGCTGCGACCGGAGTGGCTGGTGAAGATGTCCATGAACTGGCCCCAGTGGTTCACAGCTGCCTGGAGCTGCAAGGAATGGTACCCGTGCCTGTTGATGTACTCTCCAGCATCCTTATTGGGGGGGCCAGAAAATCTCGATGTGGGTACCATCCACAGCACCCAGACAGTTGGGGAAGCTGCCATCCACAAAGTCAGCCACCACAGCCTCCTGGTCCGCCAGCTGGATCACTTGGTCAAGTAGCATGCCCTCCATGGCCTCGCAGAAGTCCTGGTGGATGCCCATGATAGTGCTCAGTCCCACACCGAAGTGCTGCACCACGGACCGGCAAGAATCCGGTGTTGCCAATGCCCAGACCGCTATAGCTATGCACTGGACCACAGGTATGGGGGAGCGCATGGGGGTGTGCAGCTGCTCCAGCCAGGGCACAACCAGCTCTGGGAGCTGCAACAGGTTACCACCTGTCCATGAGGAAGTGTGCCCTCCACGATGCATCGTCCCACCATGCCAGGGCCCCGGCCCACCATTCCTGTGTCCGGTCCGAGACCCAGAGTCGCCTTTGTGTAGACATGACGAGCAGTACTGCACTCCCCATGGCCGCCCGGTGCCAGTTGTGTCAGCCGGCTGCCTCTCGGAGGACAGTGGAGCGCCCGCAGGCGAGGCGCAGGGCCCGTTGGTATGCCCCAGATGTCTGCAGGGCCCTGAGCCTGGCCTGGGAGCGCCTGAACCCGTGGTGGGCATGCCAGGCAACCACAGCGGTCCTGGCAAGGCACCCCCTGATGTGGGCGCTCAGGTGCAGCAGCTCCATGGCGAGCCGCTGGAGGTTGGTGTGCTGCTGGTGCCACTCTGCAGTTAGGTGCAGGAACAGGCAATGGGATGGGTGAACGCGGTTCAGAAGTTCGGAGTTCGACCCAAACTCGGCCTGTTCGGATGACCGAACGCGAACCTGAACCCGAACATGAACATACTGAACAGAACAGAACACCAAACGGCGAAATGACCGAACAGTTCGGTCAGTTCGGATCGCGTTCACGTGGCAAAGAAAGGTTCACTGTAAGGTGACAGGGAGGGGTAGTACTAATCACTGAGGAGCAGACTTCCAGGCACCAGGGGTGGAGAGGTTTGCAAGAAATGAAACTATCTGCCTCCCCCCTTCCCAACACCTTCTGAGCTAGTCACTGTTCCTAAACAGCAGGCGTTGAGTAGGATTATTAGATTGCTTTAAGGTTCATTTCAGTTTTGTACTGAAATGAAATTTAAACCTTAAACTGAAACCTTGTGTTTGTGATCCCCCCCCACCCCCATCCCATAGAGAGAGAGAGAGGGGTTAGGGATAGTAGTTGTAGGAGCTAGCTTAGTGATACAGATAGCGTTAGTGATTTAGTTTTAGTGTTTGCAGGAGTAGGCCTGTGTAATTATTAGATAATCCATTTAGTTCATAGCATTTAGAATAGTTAATAGCAGTTAGATATAATATTAGATTAAAAAAAAAAACAACCCCATATAAAAACAAAACAAAAAAATAAAAAACAAAAGAAAACCATATAAAACCCAATAAAAAAAACCCCAAACTATATAAAAAACAAAAAAACCACCCATAACATTTCCCGAATGGCTGAACCGAATGGCCAAACCTGAACCCGGCGAACTAACCGAATGCAGCCGAACCGAACGGACGAACCGAATGCATACGAACCGAACGGACGAACCGAACACAGACGAACCGAACGGCCGAACCCGGATCGCGATCTGTTCACCCATCCCTACAGGCAACATGCGACCCTCTGGCCTCCGTCCATGGTGGTGGGTGCCCGTGGTGCGGTCTGGCACCCGGCACTCCTGTCCGTGTCCCAGGCCTGTCCCAGCTCCGTGCCCCGCCCGCATACCTGTGGAGCAGGTCCCAGCGCACCCTTATTCGCCGCCCTCAACCTGCTGCCCTGCCACCTGCTGGCCGGGGACTGCTCAGCTGTGCTGGTGGGGCCTTCCCTGGGTTCCTCGTGCCGTTTGCACTCACCTGCCGGCCGATGCGTAACTGCGGAAGGCGCCCCTCCCCTGGGTGCACCTGCGCTCCCATTCTGGGGGCTCATGGCCCGGGCCCGCATGCACCTGTCAGTGTGGTCCGCAGCTGGTTGCCTGTTGTCATCACCTCCCTACTATCAGTGCTTGCTGGACATTCCGTGCGCTCGGTTCCTGCAGTTGTGCTGGGTCCGCTCCCCACGCATTGCTTGCTAGCCGTCTCTTGTTGCAGCCTGTAGCCTTATCGCGTGTCCTTGGAACCTACATCTAGGCTTCCACAAATCTTTGGACTGGTACAAGATGGATGACAGGGCTACAACACATCCTCACTTACAACAGGAGCCTCCTTCTCAAATGCTCAAAGGCCCACATGTCAACTAAAAGACTGCTTCCCTCCTCAGCCCACATGGGATCATGGGGCCCCTCTTTCCTTGCTGCTCTGACCCTCTGCCCACTGGACCATGGCCGGTGGTGCTGCCTCTGCCCCCCATAGCTGGACCTTCAGGGAGACCATGGCCCTATGTGACCTGTGGCATTCCACGGCCGTGCAACTGCTCTTGTGCTGCCCAGATACCCTCTCTGGTGTCTTTACAAGTCTGAGCTCCGGCCTTCGCTACTTCGGCTCTGAGGCGAGCAGGAGCGCGTGCCGGCTCCATGCAGAGGTGCTGGGCCTCCGTCCCTTTCCTGATGGGCGCATTCCTGAGATGACGTGCTCGCATGTGGTGTGGTCCGCAGCGGAGACCGTGTCCGCCCTCTCAGTCTGTGGCCTGGCTGGGTTCACTACCTGTCTGGAGGAGGGGGTCCCTGCCCTGGCTGTTTCCTTCTTCTGCTGTGTCCACAGGGCCCATGGCTACCAGCGATTGCGTGGGGCAGCATATTACTGCCTGTTGGAGCTCAGGCACCTGCTTTGGCCCCCTGCTGCTGACTATTCCTGAACCGCAGCTGGTGGTGCTGGCAGCTGTGTGGACCCGTGCTGATGTCCAGGTCGGGCTGACCAGCCCAGATCCATTTGAGGCCTACTACTTCATTGCCCACCACATGGCACGCTTGGACTACTGCCAGGGCATTCTTCAGTGGCCCCACTATGTGCATCTGGTGGGCCAACGCATCCCAGCCCCCTTCGTGACCCTGTGCAGCTGGATGTGAGGCCCCCTGTGTCTTCGGTGTCATGGATGACAGCCCCACCGTGTGCTCCCTGCACCTCCGTGCTGGCTCGGGGCACTGGCTGCTTGCTCCTTGCCATTCCGGCCTCGCAGTTGTTCTGGCTGGAACTGTTGCCTCCATTCCACTCACCTATGTCACTGTGCCCCCTGCATGGGCACCCCCTGTCCTTTGCTGCCTGTGGTGTTCCTCTCCATGCCCAGCCCCCCCTTTGGCTGATTCCTGCTGTCTGTGACCTCTCCCAGCTCTCCCTGTGGTGTGGTTCTCCCTTGCACGGCCACCCGGTCACCTGTGCCTGGCCCTCCCCACCCCTGGGGTGCCCCCGTGACTGTGCGGGAGTTGGGGCCCCTGGACAGTGCCTCCTGGCTTCCTCTGTGGGGGGTGTGTGTGCGTGTGGTTCCCGCAGGATCCAGCTCACAACCGTCCCCACCTGTGCTTCTGCATCAGCAAGGGGATTCCTTGCCATATGGACCTGCCTGGGACCGCTCCGGTGCCTTCCTCTGTGACCCTGCTCTGTCCCCGTGGGGACCCCCGTGACTTTGACTGCTATTATTGCGGTTGGTTGTGGTTGGCCCATGCTGCCTGTGCTGTCAGTGGGGTTCTGGGTGCCTTTCCCCATGTCCTGGCCTGTTCCCAGGCCGGTCCCCTTCCCTCCCATGGCCCGTGGCTCCCCCCCCCCCGTGACCGTGGTTCTGTGTGTGTGTAGACCTTCCCAGGGTGCTGTCCCCCTTCCCCACCCCCTCCGTGCCACTTCTCCTGGCTGTGCGCGGTGGCCAGTGTGTGTGTCCCTTCCTGGGTGTCTGTCCGTTCCCTGTCCCGTGTTGTTGTTTCCCTGTGTGCCCTGGTGTGCTCCCTCCTTCCCTCTGTTCGGGTGTGTTTGCAACTGGCTGTGTGTGTGTGCTTTGTGTCCTGCTGTGTCCTTGGCTTCCCTGTCCCTGTTGTGTGTGCCGCCTTGGCCGCTCTTTTCCCTCCTCCCCCTCCCTTCCAGTTTCCCTTGTGTGGGCATTGCCTTTTGGCGGTTTTGGCTTCATTTGCCCTGGTCGGCCATGGCTGACTTCCACCCCGACCCGGTGGCTTCTGGGTGTTCTGATCATGGTCCAGAATTGGCATAACATCTGTTGTGCTGCCCCGGGTCGTGGTCCGGCCGTCTGTTTCCTTGCCGTGGTCCTGCTCCCATCACGTCTGTACGGGGCTGTACTGGACCATGGGAGGGGGTTCGCTGGCTCACCACGGTTGGGAATTTGCTGGGGTGACCCGGGAGTGCATAACGTCTGAAATTACCTGCAGCTTGCGAGGGCCACAGGATTGCACCCAATCGGTTTAAATGCAGTGTTCAAGTTTAGAAGACCCATATGTAGACAACAACATGCTTTAGAGCCAAAAGTGAGCCCAATAATGTCTGCGGATGATCAAACTTTTTTTACTTATTCATTTTTTTAATTAATATAATTTTTAAAAACTTTTTGAGGTTCCTTGCTAAAGTCAGTGGATGTTTTGCCTTTGGTTTTTAATGTGTGCAGAGTTAGAGCCTTGATTCAGCAAAGCCCTTAAAGATGTGCTTAACTAAATGTGTTTATTAAGCCCCAATCACATCAGTGGGACTTTAGCTAGTGTCTGTTGCTTTCTTGAATTGACGTCACTGTCTATTAAATATCATTTCCAAGAGTCTATGTTTTAAATCATACATGTTTCATTCCTGATTGAAATGTCATTGTAATAATCTTATTGGGAGTGGGTGAGGGGGAGAAACCAACAAGGATACATATGTTCTTTTAACTGCCAGGGATGATGTTCATCTGAGTTTAGGAAATGACAGACTGAGTGGGTGGCGTGGCAGGATCGCATAATTCTCCAAAGGAGCCATTTGCATCCGGACTAATTTCAGGATGTTCAAAGCAGCTGTGGGTTTTGCATTGCTTAGAATACATCTAGGCTTCCACAAATCTTTGGACTGGTACAAGATGGACGAAAGGGCTACAACACATCCTCACTTACAACAGGAGCCTCGTTCTCAAATGCTCAAAGGCCCACATGTCAACTAAAAGCCTTGTGCATGTCAGCCATTGCAATAGCAGCTTGTCAAATAAGAGTGAAACCAGATTCACCTACTGGGGAAAAGTTGCAAACATATCCTTTAAACAACAAAATAAATAATAGTAAAACCCAAAGTGCCCCTGGACTTTAACCCTAAGTGACCCCATTCTTCCTTAGAACAAACTTCCATTGACTTCAAGATAGGTAGAAATTTGTATTCTATTCAAGGTATAAATAGAGATGTATCTCTCTGGGTGAAAACAGAAATGATGGCTGCACGGGAGAAGTCTGCTCCGCCCCGGGTTTGGAAGCTGTGGCAAACGTGGTCCAGATAAGGAAGGGGCGCTGAACAGACATGTCTGTGGCAGGCAGACTCCCTGGCTGCTCTAGTTGAGCTGGTCTTGGAAGTAGCATTGAGTTCGCCCAAACTTATTGTCTTGGGCGATTTCAACACGAACGCTGAGGCTGGCCTTTCAGGGGTGAAGCAAGAGTTGATGGCTACCATGACAACCATGGACCTATCCTAGGTAATATCTGGCAGGACACACGTTGGATTTGATGTTCTGCAGAAGCCTAGAAACAGGTGTTACGATTATCGGGGGTGTTGTTACAACACCATTGTCATGGTTGGACCATTACCTTCTGAAGGCTCAGATCTCTGCCTTTCTATGCTCTCACCAGGGTGGTGAACCCATTAGGATGGTCCATCCTCAGAGACTTATGGATCCAACTGGTTTCCAGAACTCTCCAGGGGGTTTACCTACAACTTTGACAGCTACTTTGTCGATGACCTGGTTGCTTTAAGGAATGACATCTTGACCATGGCCATTGACATGGTTGCACCCAGGTGACTGTTCCCACCACTGTGGCAACACAGTGGTGAGAGGGTAGGCATCTAGAGCACAGGTGGCGCTCAACTCACACTGAAGCTGACTGATTGCAACTGATTACCGACCGATTGTCTGACAGATTGTTTTTAAGCCGACCAATTGTTTTTAAGGGACCAATTGTTTTTTAAGATGACAATGTTTTTAAAGGGACTATGCTGTGGCTATGACAACGGTGAAGAAGCTTTTCTTCTGTGTTGGAACAACACCCCCGATAATCGTGGAATCTGCAAAGTCTCCTCCAGCAGAGCCTGGTCAATCCAGTCTGACTCTGACCAGAAACGGAGTCATCAAATGCCAGCTGTGACATTTTTATTAACTACTTTGCAGATAAAATTGCTTGTATTCACCATGACTTGTGTGCTGCCACTTTACCTGCAGAATCAGAGTTTGGGGTTATGGAAGCTCAGTCTTGTCCTGTTTATTTGGATCGGTGGGAGAGGTGCTTGGGGTAATGAGATCCTTGCTTCAGCCAGGAGACACTGGGGCCACTGTTGGCTGGGGTTGTCAATGCCTCCGTTTGGGAGGGTAGAGTGTCAGATGTCTTTAAAACTGCGGTTGTCTGACCCTTGCTTAAGAAACCATCTTTGGATGCTGATTCCTCAGCCAGCTATTGGCCCATCTCTAACCTTCCCTTTTTAGGGAAGATTATTGAACTGGTGATTGCCCGACAGCTCCAGGCTCATTTCAGTGCCATCAGATTCCTGGATCCATTTCAGTCGGGCTTTCGTTCTGGTTATGGCATGAAGACTGAGCTTGTGGCCTTGGTTGATAACCTGTGCCTGGAGGTTGCCAAGGAGAATTCTACCCTGTTGATCATGTTCGATCTTGCAGTGATTATACACTTGATTGCACTTGACACGACTGTTGTTGACACGACTGCAGGATTTGGTGGTGATACGCTGGATCGTTCTTGAGTGGTTCCACTCCTTCTTGTTGGGGAGATCCCAGAGGGTGGTGATGGGCAATTACTCATCATCCTCTTAGGATACCCCCTGTGGGGTCCTGCAGGGTTCTATTCTGTCTGTTCAGTACGTTAAGAAAAATACAAAAAATAATGCTTAAGAAAATCTCCCACTGCTGTATTACCAAAACCCACACTAACATTAGTGGAAGAAAGAACCAACTCTTCAATTATCAATCAGTTAGGAAGTTTAGTTCTATGATATTATTTTCCAATAAGACTCCAGTCTATCACATTTAGTTACAAAGGATTTTGGCTGCAGGACCTTATTTTGAGGCTTAAATGTAATTTTGCAACCCCCAGGGAATCATAAAGAGATGCAAAGTGTATATCGCAGTTGTTATTTTTCCTTCCGTGGGCCACTTTGAAAATTAGTACACCCTTTGCAGGCCAGACAGGACTTGGATTAGAGGTAGGGTTTCCACTTCCTACAATTTGACCCCGAGACTCCCATTTGGCCATTCCAAGCCGTGGGTCAAACCGCAAGAGGTGACTAGCAGCCTTAGGTAGGGGTACATTAGTGGTATGCTGCTCACCTAGGGTAAGGTTCTCCTAATCATGAATCTACACTGGAGATCCATCCTCTGTTCTTGAGTGCATGCTCTCTTCTCTGCTGCCTGTTCCTAAGCTCACTCTTTCATTGCTTGTGACTAGTAAGGGAGGATCAGGAACTGAAGAAGGGCCAAATAGAGAACAATAGGGCCTGATCCACTAACTATACGAGACAGTTGAAACTGTTGCAGGGATGTTAATGAGAACTGGACTAGATCAAGAAACCCTTTGATAGGTGAATTTCATATGGCAAAAGTGTAGTCAGCATATAGGCTCACAGAAGTTAGAAACAGACATAGCTTATTAGATCATCAAGTCCATTCCTTTGCCAAGCCTCTGCCCTGTTATTGTGTGTGCTGATACTGCACTTTGGTTTGGTCAATACTTATCGATGCTCTAATATATTTTAAATATGGTGCATATATAGTCTGTGTAAATGTGTTCCTTTGCACATATCTGACTGAATGTTAATAAAACCAATGTGAAGCAATTCATATGGCCTAATTTTTCTTCCACGTGGATAGATTTTGAACATGTATAGATTGGTGTGCAAAAAACATGATGTCTTGCATGTCTCATTTCCAGAGATAGAGTGTGGTCACCATGCTGGTCCCACGTGACAGTGTTGAGTCTGGCTTCCATTTCTGCATGCAATTACTTTAAATGCATGTGACCATCAAATAGCAATTAATTAACCATTTGCAGTTGCAACTGCCTGTGCCATGCCTCTTGCACATACAAACAATTGCATGCCTCCAGACTGAAGGTGCTTAACTAACAAAGTGTAGATAAGAGAGATAAATTAGAGATATGTTATTGTAATTATTGTCCTGTATGATTAACTATTTATTGATTTTTTTTTTATTACACCATAGGCTCCCAAATGAAGTAACCTGTACTTTAACATCAGAGCAGGTCGAAAGAATCCAGGTGAAAAGTTTAATTCTTTTTGAAGGATTCTTTTTGAAAATGGAATATTCCACAAAAAATTGTCATATCTTTTTGATATTTGTATTTTTTTCGTTTCCCCGATATTTAATTATTCTTTTTAATTTAGCAAAACTTCATTTTTATATGGGCAAGTGAAATATTTCAAAAATGATTTTGGAATAAAAGAAAGTAATGAAACTTTAATTTAAAACAAACTAATTAAAAATAGTCCCAAAATCTGTCTCTCACATACACAACTAAAGAATACCTCTTTCCTTTTTTAATCATGCAAATCAGATGTCGCTTTGAAAAAGCTACTGTTTTCGTGAAATAATTGCCCTCTTTCCAACAAGCTCTAATACATACCAAGAGGCAGTCCTTTCCATGTGTATTCTGATAATTTTAATCAAGCTCAGTAGCACATTGCTTTTCAAGTGTTCCTATCAATATCAGTGGGACAACTCAACACTGAAAATTGTTATTTACCATGAATACAATGATGAGAATCTGCACCCATATAAACCATTAAAATTATTATTAGCATGTTTATATGGAAAGGATGGCTAAGCTTTTTATTACCTAAAAAATGTGTGAAATTTTGGAGTTAAAAGACATGGGAAAATATTAAACCAATTATTTTGTGCATTTGCGAAGCTGAAATAAAACTCTGGAGTACCTTACTCACCATGAGCTGGGAAATGAGTGTTTTAAATGCCACAGGGAAATAGCACATCAGTGCAACTTCTTTAGTGATCAATAAAGTATTCGGTATTCATGCTTTACAAAAAGATTTCAGAGAACCTACTCCCCTGTGGACAATCCTTTGACATTTTCATTGACACCTCCTGAAGTAGTTGCCTTTTTAGCTTTGCTGCAGGACAGCAATTTGCCACCTCATTATCAGTTTGATTGATGAGAACACCATCTCAGAATGTCTGTCACATTATGATCCTTGGTTTGACTACTTTGCTAGATTGATCTCCTTAAAAAGAGATACTGATGTGCATGACAAAATGTTTGCCATGACAAGATGTCAGTGACAGGTTTTCTAAAAGAAAATGCAGTTTCTGCAAAAGCAATTGAGCCCCTTTTTTTGTCTTTTCTTTCGTTGTATTTAAAAAGTGCCACACTATGCACTATTTACGTATAATGACACTCCAAAGGTGGCTGCATTTCACATTTGGAAAGTTTGTAAAGCACTTGGGGATCCTTCAGAATGAAAGCATGAGAATGCTACCAATACACAAGTATTAACAAGAGGCCTGCTCATTAGAATCTACTAAACAAAATAAATTAAATCACTTCAGTGTAGTTCTGCGAAAATGAACCATGTACCAAAAACCAAAAAAATCACAACCCAACCCCCCACCTACCCACACAACAAAATAACCAAATAAACCAACATGAAGTAACTGAATAAACAAAGTTGCAAATTTCACATAGTGATGAGGTGAATTTTGATGTTTATGTGAATTATCTTCGTGCATATGAATTATATTTGCTTCAGCCCTAGGTTATGCCCTGCTCCCTCCGCCCAGTGTCACCTATGACAGCTACTCCACTGACCCCACTCTAGTGATGGCCCTGTTTGTGAGCTCTGCTGGCAAATTTTGTGAGAAGAATGTTGATTTCCCCCTCTGTCCTCCCTCCAGTAATTTGCTATTGGTGTTTGTTGATTTGACAATTCAGTAACTGAATTCAGTGAAATCTATTTTGAATGTTAATCAAAATCAATGTTTAGATTTCTTTCACAAACTGCTAAACCTAATTAGTTTCAGCCCTATTCTATATCAATTTAGGTACTTCTGTACAAAAACTCAGATTGGACTTTAGTAAGAGTCACACTTCCTTCCCTTATTCCATTTTACTCCAGAGAAGACGTAATGTGCCCCAGCTCTTTACCATGTGCAAATTACTCCCTCCAACCCCACTCCTGTGCCAGCCCAGCCGTGCTTATCACTTTTAGCTCCTCTTCAGTAAATCCCTGTCTACATGTCCAAGGTGCTGATTTGGAGAACCACAAAGCATACTCACATTTGTGATTCAGATAGCTGTCTTGACTTAATAACTACAATACATTAAAAAACAGTGGTGTGCAGGAATTCTATGGATATGCTATAAGAATTTCCCATTCATTTTTAATAATATTTAACAATCTTTCTTCTTTCCTTCCTTTCTGCATTGACTTCATAAAAATGTTGTGTATTAAGAGCCAAAATCTCTCACACTTACTTTCTAAATGTGATAGATGAAGAAACCAAAGGGTGTTAACAAATGTGGCGGTAGCCCATTGTGGCCTGCTTTGACCCGCTTTGGCCCATGGGCCACTGTCACATTTGTTACGGGCCATCCAGATGTTTAGCCCAGAGTTTCCCTGGGCATGTTGGTGACTAGCCGAAGCTGTGACCCTGGATACCTCCAGAGTCACAGCCCAGACTAGCTGCCAACACTCTGGGGAACAGCCTGCCCGATCGAGTTATCACATGTGGTAGCCCACTGTTCCCAGACGATTCTGGAGTGGCCCCCATGACAGTTGGCCATGGTGACCATCATTGGCTTCCATGGCTACCCATCATGGGGGAAAGGCAGGCCGCTGGGTACAGCATGGGGGCAGGGTCGGCTGGCTGCACGTTTGTGCGATTCCCTGCCCGGCCCCGGCCACATGAACATTTGTTCCATGGCCAAACCCAATCCTGACTGGGAAGCAAGTGACTTTCTGGTCTGGATCAGTTTGTGACATTTGTCACCCAAGGGCCCGATCCTTCCCATTTACAGACTCTTTAATCTCTGGGTTCGCAAGAGCTTGAGAACTCTTGTTGCTCACTTGTGTTCCAATGTTAGACACAGACACTCCTTCATAAAGATAANCTTCTTCATAAAGATAAGAAGTCAGTTTATTGATTACATAAGCAAGATTGTTGATACAGAGTGGTTACTAGAAATCAAAGGTAAATATAACGCATTCCTATATCTATACTGGTTGAGTTCCTAAATAAGCATCTTACCCTACAAAGGTACATAAGTTCTTCTCAGTCCTTGATGTAAGCGACTGGGTCTTCCGTCTTAGAGTTGCTAGAAAGCAAAGTCCCCTCTCTCAGTTCATGGTTCGGCTCAGCCCTCCTGGCTGCAAGATGTTGAGTGAGTTCCTGATAGTCCCCCTCCCCTCTGGGGTACAACTCCTTATATCCCCAGGAGGAAACTCCTCATATCTTCGAGGCTTCTAGAATTCCTTTTGTTCTCTATCAGCTTTTCTGTGTCTCTTGCACATAGGCAATGGCTGCCTGCATTAGCATATTAAATGTCTCTGGCCATCGTCTGGGGCGAATCAACAAACTGTCTTTCCATTTCCTGGAGGTTGGTCAAGTGTCACAGTTCTGATTTGGGTTTTACAGTTCTTAATTGTAACATTACATACATGTGGAACCTTTTGCTTTACATATTTACTAGACTTGTAGTCTACACGTAGGCCAGTATCACACGTGTGTGACCCTATGTTCCTTCATGACAATGTCCTATCAGTGGTGTAGCTAGGTTGGAATGGGCACAGGTACAAGAAATGGGCTTGGCCTCCAGTCTGGTGAGTCCGTGTCTCTGACTCAAGAGACACTCCTGACACTTCAGCAACCCTCTCTCCCTCTGCTTCCTGCACCTCAGTCCTGGACTCTATGGCTGCACTGCCTGCATCTTGCTGCCACTGCCACTAGTGCTTGCTCCATCCTGTTCCCACGCGGGCCACAGGTGCTTCTGCTCAGCTCAGTCTCCACCTGGCTGCATCACAACAGGACAGGATTTGTGTCCCCCCACTCCCCAGCTTAGGCCCTGGGATAAGTGTCACTCCTTTCCCTATTATAGCTACGACCCCGAGTCCCATTGATTCCAATAAGACTTCCACATGAGCCACTGTATATAGGATTGGAGCCTAACTCTAGGAAATTGGTCCATATTTTTTCAGTTATTTGGGACACCTTGATGTCCATTTGTGTTATTGTTTTATAATAAAGAGGGTTGTTTTTTTAAATGATGAATGAATTATTTCTGGTTTTTATACCTTGTTGCCAAGACTGTCTAAGCACTTTACAAACAAGAAATTATTTAGCCTTATAACACACTTTGCGAATAAAGAACATTCAGGGAACCACGCTGAAATGATTATTAGCGTGCAGGAGCACTCTAATAGTTAAGGTGTGTCCACACTAGATTATAATGTCCCAACATTCTATCTGTTCTAAAATTGGCATGTTCAAAGACAGGATTGTGAAATTTGTTGTGGAATATCACTGTGGTAAATGGTATATGCTGTGAAAATGTCAGCTGAAACTATTGGATAAAACCTGAGATATCGCAGTTTGACAACGGCTCTTTCAAGCCTGATTTTTAATTTAGTCAGACTGTCTCAATCTGGGCAGGGTAGAGTGGTTGAGTGTTGGTAGGTAGGAGAATTAGCCTTTTAGAAAATTTAAGGAGGCTCCCAAGGGGTGCCTTTGGGGTTTTATTTGTAAATCTGATTAGTAGTTTTAAAGTTATGGGGTTGTGAAAAAACCCATGTTAGCTCATGGAGAGGTGCAGGGCTGCTTTAAAGAGGAACGCTGCTCGCCGACTCTAAAGAACATAAGTAGCGCCATACTGAGTCAGACCAATGGTCCATCAAGCCCAACATCCTGTCCTCCGACAGTGACCAATCTTGATTGCATGGGAGAAGAACCAACAGTCACAGCAGGCAATCCATTCCCCATTGTTCACTCCCAGCTCCCAACAGTAAGAAGTTCATCCTGTAAACTATTTGGTTAATAGCCATTAATGGACTTACTCTCCAAGAACTTATCAAGTCCTTTTTTAAACCCAGCTATACATCTGGCCTTGACAATGTCTTCTGGCAACAAATTCCATAAGTTAATTGAGTGTTGAGTGAAAAAGTACTTCCTTTTATTTGTTTTAAATCTGCCAGCAGCTAGTTTAATGGAGTGTCCCCTAGTTCTAGTACTATTTGAGAGGGTAAATAACTGTTCTCTATCTACTCATTCCATGATACCACTCAAGATTTTATAAACCTCTATCATGTCCCCTCTCGGTCTTCTCTTCTCTAAGCTGAAGAGACCCAGCTTGTCACGCCTCTCTTTGTACGGAAGCTGTTCCATACCCTTTATCATTCTCATTGACCTTCTCTCTATCTTTTCTAGTTCAGCTATGTCTTTTTTGAGATAGGGCGACCAGAACTGCACACCATAGTCCAGGTGCAGTCGCACCATCAATTTGTATAGAGGTATTATGACATCCTCAGTTTTATTCTCAATCCCTTTGTGAATAACTCCTAACATTGTTTGCTTTTTTGACCGCTGCTGAGGATTTCAGTGTATTGTCCATAATCACTCCCAGATCCTTTTCCTGAGTGGTAACTCCAAACTTAGTACCCAGCATTGTGTACTCATAGTTTGGGTTATTTCTCCCTATGTTTGCACTTGTCCAATCTCATCTGCCATTTAGATGCCCAAGCACCCAGTCTCATAAGATCTTGTTGCAGTTCTTCACAGTTTGCTCGTGTTTTAACTACCTTGAATAACTTGGTGTCATCTGCAAATTTGATCACCTCACTCTTAAAGCCCTTTTCCAGATCAATAATGAATACATTAAACAGCACCAGTCCCAATACAGATCCCTGAGGCACACCACTTTTTACATCTCTCCATTGTGAGAACTGACCATTCAGTCCTACCCTTTGCTTCCTATCCTTTAACCAGTTACCGATCCATAGTAAGACACTACCTCCTATCCCGTGACTTTTCAATTTTCTCAAGAGTCTTTTATGTGAGACCTTATCAAATGCTTTCTGGAAATCCAGGTGCACTATATCTACTGACTCTCCCTTGTCCACATGCTTATTTACAGCCTGAAACAATTCCAACAGATTAGTAAGGCATGACTTACCTTTGCTAAATCCATGTTGACTCTTCCCCATGAAGTCATGTTTATCAACATGCCCAGCAATTCTGTTCTTAATGATAATTTCCACCATTTTGCCCAGCACAGACATCAAGCTTACTAGTCTGTAGTTTCCAGGATCACCGCTGGATCCCTTTTAAAATATCGGGGTTACATTTGCCACCCTTCAGTCCTCTGGTACAGTGGAAGATTTTAGTGATATGTTACAAATTACTAACAGTAGGTCTGCAATTTCATATTTGAGTTCCTTCAGAACTCTGGGGGAAATACCATCTTGTCCTGGTTCTCTTCTCCTGTCTTTTCCTTCCCTGAGCGGGGCTCAAGGCATTTGTGCCTGGGGTTTTTGGGGTACTGGGGAGAGAAGGCAGGGGGGGGCAAGGGAGTGAGGGGGGGTGCCTTGGGTGTGTGGGGAGCATGGGGAGCAAGGGCAGGGAGTTGCTTTGGGTGTGTGGGGGCAAGGGAGCAAAGGCAGGAGGCAAGGTCAGGTGGGTGCTTTGGGTGTGTGGGGGCAAGGGAGCGAGGGCAGGTGGGGCATTTTGTATTTAACAAAAAACTTGGATATTCCAGAGTCAAACAACCTCCGGTTTACAAGCAGAGTAAAGGCTCTTGCAAATTCAATCATGCACTAAAAAGCATGGAAATTACAAGTTAAGGCTCCTGCCTTAACATCCGTGCCATGTTAGCAGTAAAGACATTGCATAGTCTCACATATTGTGCTCACTTACATCTTGGACTCCATGCACCCACACTTTGCCTTCGCCTTTCAGCCCCAATCTTCTTCCCCTGTGTCACTCCTGCAGGCTGTGGACGCCATTGGGTGGGAGGGCCTCCGGGTTCCTTGAACTTGCCGGAGAACTGCTCCCTCTGCTCCAGAGCAAGCTGAGGCACCAGCAGCAGCAGAAGCGGCTGCAGTGGTGCCTGAGGACTCCTCATAGCAGCAGGTTGCTAGGGCAACCCACCCCCATGCCAGCCCCACAGAACCCCAGCCATTGACCTCACACAATGTGAGGTCAGTGCCTGAGTCAGTGCAGCACTCCGCATGGCTGCAGACACGCAAGGGGGTGGAGCCTGGAGTATAAACTCTGGTGCTGTGAGGCATACAGCGCTGGTAATCAGAGCCTGAGAATCTTGCCCCTACGCAAAGCTAAGTGTGATTTATTCTTGTCTTCCAGTGTTTCTACGTTAAGTTGTTGTGGTGCAGTAGACTGTATTCCCTGTGTTATTCTTCTGTTGTTGCGTGTGTGTGTGAGTGGTGAGTGACAGGAATGCAAGCCGCCTCCCTTTCCTGGGGGTCCCTCCCTATTCCCCAGAGAGTGAGAGCCCTATTCCCCCACCTTTTGACCTGACGCCCCGGCCCCGTACTCCCCACGTGTCTATCACCGGTCTCTCATGTCCCCTTCTAACCGCATGTGTGCAGGTAGAATATGTGTGTGGCATGAGACCATACTCTCATGGAAAAGTTCTGTGCCCTATGATGATAGGGGCCTGGTCTTGTTGAGATCTGAAGGCCACAATATGATCCTGATGGGCATTATTTCCTAGGTACTCTCCAGCAGAGCGTGGGTCTGGTTCCCTTGTGCATGTGTGGGTCAGCCCTAGGTGGTCTTCCTCCTGCTCCCATGACACTCTGCAGGTTGGGGGCAACACTGAAGCTGGGGACAAGAGGGCGTGAGCTGGCCCCTCACCCCCTCCATTCCTTCTATTCTTTCATGTCGGTTGGGGAGAATGCGACAGCTGAGTAATGTCTAACAACCCTCCCTCTTACCCACTAGCCCCCACCGCCCTCCCAGAGCACAGTGAAGCTGGGTACAGTCATATACAGAGCACGTTCCCACATACAGCAAATCAGCACTTTTTTCTTTCCCCCACATATTTCCTTGCAGTGTGAAAGGCTGTATGCGCTTCTTTGACCGTGCTTGCGCTTGTTTTTAAGCGCATTGGCACGCGGCAAAAACCTACCTTTACAAGAGCGCGTTTCTAAACACCTGCATAAATCCTCCTATCAGAATATCCTCCGCTCTTCAGTATCATGAGCACGCCGCTTCAGCTCAGCTCCTCTCCCCTCTCCAGACCCGAGGAGCGCTGTGTATCTGACATGATACTGACTAGCCTAGTCAATATCATGTCAGTTACACAGCTCCCTGCTTCCCGACTCTCGCTCGGCTCCTCTCCCCTCTCCGGGAGCCGGGCAAGCGAGTGCTCATGATACTGACTTAAGCTAGTGTGGGAATGTGAAAGGCGCATTATTTAAAATGGCTGGAATGCGCAAATTAAATGCTGTGTGAATAAATGCAAGCGCATTTTCAAATTGCCTACATTTAGAAGCATCAGTATTTTTCTGTACGTGGGAATGCGCTCACAGATGTTTAATTTAAACTTTAAGTTGGGTATGCATTGAAATTAATTAAATGGAATGGCCACTGGAAGGAATGGAGGCAATAGCAATGCCAATTTCTAAATAAATACCATTGTCATTCCAACATCCAATTAAGTGACTTTGAAATAATACAACACAGCTACATCTTTGGGAGTACATGGGGAAGGCAAGAGGGTGTGAAATAATGAGGAAGGCACCAGATGCAGTAGGTGGAATGATTGGAATGATAGGGAAAAATACAAAGAGTGTGCAGCATCAAGTAAGTGGGTGGAATGACAGGAGGAATTAGAAATAGTTACAAGAAGAAGGTTCTAAATGAAATAACTGATTCAGAAGACTGATGATCCCATCAGGGGGAGCAGTCCTATCATTTAACCCATTTGCCATAGCTGAAACTCTATCTTTTGAGTCCCAGTAGCCTTCCTCCCTGTTATTCCACTTCCTCTCCTGTTGGTTTTTTTTGTTGTCATTCCACACACACCCTTCCTTCTGTTCCATATGACACACAGAGATAAATAAGGATGGGCGAATGCGGTTTGGAAGTTCGGAGTTCGGCCCGAACTCAGCCTGTTTGGACGACTGAACCCGAACCTGAATCCGAACACGAACTGACCGAACCGAACTCAATTCCGAACGCCGAAATGACCGAACAGTTCGGTCAGTTCGGATCGCGTTCAGGTGAGTTTGGGTGGCTAAAACAACAAAAACGTGGTGTCACTGGAAGGCCAAACGTGGCAGGGAGGGGGAAGTCAGCTGAGGAGCAGACTTCCAGGCACCAGGGGTGGAGAGGATTGGAGTAGCCGCCAGCCTGTCCAATCACCATCCCTTTTCGTCTCAGACCACTGGCTTCGCAGTCTGTGATTGGCCATGGGCTAGGCTTCACGGAGCCAATGGGGCTTGCGGTGAGGAGGGCGCAGCAAGAAACAAAATGGATTGCCTCCCCCCTTCCCAACACCTTCTATCTAGTCACTGTTCCTGAACAGCAGGCGTTTCAGAAGGCTCCCTCTCTCCCAGCAGTTTTTGTTCCTTCCTATTCCTAATCCATTGCCATCCTCCTCCTATTTCACCTATCCAACCCATTTACCTCCATATTATCATTTATTTAGATTATATTTGATAGATTTTGGTGTTATTTTTTTGTTTTTACCCCTCCCTGTGTTCAATCTTCCTTCCTCCTTCCCCGCTCCATTGAATTCTTTCCCTCTCCCTCTTATTCCATCCTTGATTCCCTTCCCCTGTTTTAAGTTTGGGATTTATTTAGAGTAGGAATATTATTAGATTGATTTTCATTTCAGTTTTGTACCCCTCCCTGTGTTCTTTGTGTTTCCCCCTGTGTAATATTATATATAGATAGATAGTTATTAGATAGATACTTACTAGATAGATACACATAGTAGTTAGCTTACTTATAGAGATAGAGTACAGTGTGTTTGTAGGACAAGGCCTTTGTAGTTAATTATTAGGATATTCCATTTAGTTCAATAGGTTTTAGAATAGTTAATAGCAATTAGACGTAGTGTAGAGACAGATATATATATAAAAAAGAGAAACAGCCATTCCAGCCCCAGGACCCACCGTCAGGGTTCTGGGGCCTACATTACTAACAGGGAGGACTGTGGCCAATATGTATCTAGAAGCTGCCACTCTAGCCCCAGGACCCACCGTCATGGCTCTGGGGCCATCATTCTTCGGACAGAGGCGATGTCATTCCACCGCACCAAGAAACAGCCACTCCAGCCCCAGGACCCGCCGTTGGGGTTCTGGGGCCAAGTTACAGGCAAGGAGGACTGTGCCCAATATCTTTAAGCTGCCACTCTAGCCCCAGGACCCACCGTCATGGGTCTGGGGCCATCATTTCTTGCACAAAGAGCCTTTTTCCGAACGCCCGAACTGAACACAACCGAACCGAACGTCCAAACCCAAATGCAGTAAACGGTTCGAACAGCCGAACCGAACGGAACCGAACTGAACGGCCGAACCCGAACCGCTACCTTCTTCGCCCATCCCTACAGATAAACATTGTATTTCTCCCAGAGCTTTTGTGTTCTCTGTGAGTGGAGTGGGGGCTACAGGGTTAGAGAGGTGACTTCAACTCAGGACTTCTGGGTTTTCTGTTACAAGGTTGAGAGCTGAGCAGGGGAGAGAACAATCTAGGAACCAGAACTATTGAGTTGATTGTGAAGGGAGTGCAGCCTACTGGATTAAAGTGGGGTGGAGGGGCTGGAAGCCAAGAGTCCCGAGTTCTCTGTTAAAGGGTTGGGACCAAGTAGATTAGCCAAGGATAAGGGGCGGAAGCCAGAACTGCTAAGTTCTCTCTTTCTTAAAGAGGAAATGGAGGGGCCAGCTCACACCCTCCTGTCCCCAGCTTCAGTGTTGCCCTCAACCTGCAGAAGAAAAGGATTGGGGCTGAAAGACAAAGGCAAAGTGTGTTGATGCATGGAGCCTAAGCTGTAACTGAGCACAATATGTGAGACTGTACAATGTCTTTACTGCTAACATGGCATGGAAGTTAAGGCTGGAGCATTAACTTGCAATTTCCATGCTTTTTAGTGCATAATTGAATTTGCAAGAGCCTTAACTCTTCTTATAAACCAGAAGTTTTTTTACTATGGAATATAACTGGGGTGGAACACAACAGGATGCCTGTACCACACCTCCAGTGGGTGTTTTCACATGAACAGCACCCACACCTCTGCTCTGCCTTACCCCGGGCAGCGGCCTGCCAGATGAACAGGTGCAGTAGAGGTGGGGCAGGATGTCCCTGCTCTGGGGCAGCTCCAGAACATCCAGGATGTGGAGCGGGTAGCACTAACATGGGGTACTGGCTGAAAGCAGGGCTGCTGTCCATCTGCTCAGCAGATGGCTACTGCAGCTCTGTTCTCAGCTGGAGGGTGCCCTGGCAACACCATGGAGTTGCAGATGACAGCCTAGAACACCGGGCGGTCTTCTGGCAACTGTATGGTGTTGGGGAGGGGGGGCATCTGGGCAGACCATGGGCCATAGCAGTCAACAGGTCAATTTAAAAGAGACCCAGGCTGGGTTGCAAGTTGACAGAAGAAGGGATGTACCCTCCCCCATCTCCCCCCACACACATGTCCATGTGAAAACACCCACTGTGTAACCTTAAGGATGGGAGTGATGGTTAAAAATTTAAAAGGAATGCGAGTAGGAAGAATGCATGCAATTAGTCAGAGTTCAGCCATAATACCACCAGTAAGGGAACATCTATTTCATAAAATGGTGTAATTAAATATTAAATGATCTTAAATGGTTTTTCTTATGGCAAAGTGCAGCCTTTGCAAGAATCTTTACCCCACCTCTCACAAACACTGAAATATACAGACATAACAAACTTCATCCCCTACTTAACCTCTATATCTCTTTGAAGGTTATCCATCCAAGCACTAACCTGGATTTTTCTGTTTAGACTAATAAGTGGGAAAGAAGTCATAGTACATTGTGGTATGGTAGCAGTTATTTAAATAGGATGGGATATCTGGTTCAATGGAGTTCATCACTGCTAGTCATCCAGGAAAATAGGAAGGTATCGGAGAAATTTCCTACTTTACAATTCATCCCCATCTACAAAACAGGGGAGGAGCAAAGTATCTCTATTGTACATTGACTATGCCAGAGTAGCGCTGTTATTCTCCCATGCAATCTGGATGAGCCGATCATCTTGTTGGACAAGACTGATGACAGGGCAAAACCTGATTGAGCAATGGCCTGGGTTTATCAATATGAAGCAAAGGAATCTGCTGATCATGTAGTGAAACAGGAGTCACAGCTGTTCCAGTGAACTACGTTTGGAGGGGAAATCGCCTTTGTTCCATCTCTTACATGTACATGAAAACAAACAGCCTTTGCTTGCACATTGTGTTTGTCCTGTGAAAAGGTCAACATGGTACAATTTATTGGGAGCTCAATTATGGTATGTGCTAACACTATCCTGACTTTATGTGCAATCCGGATTCCACCAGCTACATTCACACTCACTTTGATGGGGTCAGAATTGGCAGACTTTTTTTCTCACTGTTATGGAGATCCTCGGCTTGGTTTCCAGAGCTTTTGATGTGCTGGAGAAATTAAATCCATAGACACAAACCAGGCTGCAGTGAAGCATCTTAGGTAGGCAAAAAAAAATGGCATTCTGAAGTATATATAATTATGAGATAAGGCAGTGTTATTTTTACATACATTATAGCAATTAGGGATGTGCAGAAGGCACATCATTCACTTTTATTACCTTTTTCATTTTCGTTTCACAAATCTTGTACTTTTGGGGAGGGGGGGTTTGTGACACCCCCCCCCCTTTTTCATTCATTTTTTATTTCCTTTTATTAAAACCAAACAAAAAAGTTAAAAAATCACTGTGCATGCAGAAAATGGTCACCAGACCATCATTCTGTGTATGTGCAGCCCTTTCCCAAAATGGCACTGGCAGCATTGTTGCCATTTTGGAAAAGGGCAGCTGGTCTGTGGATGTGAAAAATGGCCAGCATGCATACTCAGAATGGCTGTACTTTCCCAAAATGTCACTGATGCTGTCGGTGCCATTTTGGGAGAGGGAATGCGGTGGCCATTTTACACATAAGCAGTGATTTATTTATTTTAAAAAAAAAAAATTGGTAACAAAACCTAATGCTTTTTTCCTTTGTTTTTGGTCTGCTTTTGTGCAGTGGCCTGTCATTTTTGTATTTTAATTACTAAAACAGATGATGGCCTGTTCGTTTTAGTAATTAAAAAAACTAAACACATCTCCCCACCCCGAACAACAATCTGGCCTCAATTTTGATTGTATATATATATATAAAAAAAAAGCCCTTTATCTTGATATTCACTTCTATGGAAGCCCAATACCTGCTTCTTTATGGTTCATTAGATGGCTCTTTCCTTTGAGTCACTGCTGAATTAACACTCATGTTAGCTGGTGCTAATCTTTAAAAAAAAATAAAAAAAAAAAATGTTATCCATCAAATGAAACTTGCAAAGCACATTTTTCCCTATTAATCAAGTGTGTTCTATAAATCCCTAGTTCAGCAGAAACTTTACCAACAGATTGCAACTTTTTGCCTTTGTGGCCCCATTTTATGGCCCTTTTTACATAGACACTCTTAACACCGATAAAATGGGTGTTACATTTTATTATACATGGTACGGGGCAACACTGCATCCCTGCAACATGGGCCCTTTTCACACAAGATGCCTCCACCCAGTTTTGCTGGGTGGAGGTGTCTGTGTAAACACCACTTGCGGTGGGTGTAGGTGCGTGTGTGCTCCTGTGCAACATCCATCTCCACCCACCACCCACCCACGGAGCAATCGGCAGTGGAGTCCGTTGCTCCGTGGGTGGGTGGTGGGTGGAGATGAGTGTTGCACGGGAGCATGCACGCACCTACACCCACCGCAAGTGGTGTTTACACAGACACCTCCACCCATCTCCACCCAGTGAAATGCACCCCACCCACCGCAAGTGGTGTTTACACAGACACCTCCACCCATCTCCACCCAGCAAAACTGTTGTCCTGTACCATGTATAATAAAATGTAACACCCATTGTATCAGTGTGTCTATATAAAAAGGGCCTAAGACTGAAATATAATCCCAAGACCTTAACAGCAACAAGGACAAAACATTAAACCTTATTAAATTAAATATCAGTCAGGTTTGCAACCTATCTGCATAAAATGTGGTCACGGACAGGGTGGGGATAGGCGTTCTGGCGGGGTGTGTGTGCCTTTACATGGACAGACACCTACCTCCTCACGAGGCCTCCTCCAGTTTTCTGGAGGGCTCCATGGATGGAGGTGGGTGGAGGAGGATGGGTGGAGGTGGGTGTTGCGCAGGAGCACACACTCACTCCCACCCATCCAGCTCGGTGTTCACATGGACCAACACCAAGCGAACACCCATCCCCCCACACACTGCCGGCCATCTATTAATTATTATTATTATCAAGCATTTAAATACTGCCAGCAATGTACCTGGTGCTTTACAAAGTCATGGAATAGACACGGTCCCTGCTCTAAGGCTTACAATCTGAGAGATAGGGGAGGAGACAAAGGAAGGGGACCAGAGGGAGAGACAAGGAGTGTAACATTCACGAAGATGCGAGGTCTCAGGTGCATGTGCTTGGCTTGGTTACATTGAGAATGATGGCTGGCTGGTCAATGTGGTGAGCATATGAGTACATAGACCTCACATAACAGATTGTACTGGATGGAAGGTATCAGCAGGTGTTTGGTGAGGGGAGCGAGGAGTCTGGGAGGGCAAAGCGGAAGAGGTGGGTCTTGAGGAGGGATTTGAAGGTACGAAGGGAGGGCCCAAGGCATATGTGGGCAGGGAGGGAGTTCCAAGCATGGGGGGCAGCTAGGGAGAAGGGACAAAGGCGGTTACTGGAGCAGGGGAGGAGTGGGAGAGCAAGAGAGGGGACGGAGGAGGAGCAGAGTTCACAGACTGGAGTACAGAGGGAAATTAGTGCAGAGAGGTAGGTGGGAGCAAGGTTGTGAAGAGCTTTATAGATGAAGACTAGGAGCTTGTGAAGGATTTGTTCAGGAAGGAGGAGCCAGTGAAGTGAGGAGAGGAGAGGCTGCATATGGTCAAAGCGACGGGCGAGGTGGATGACCCTGGCAACAGTGTTTTGGATGGAGATAAGGGGAGAAAGGGAAGAGCAGGGGAGGTCAGTGAGAAGGAAGTTACAGTAATTGAGGAGAGAGATGACCAGAGCGTGAACAAGGGTTTTGGCAGAGGAGGCAGAGAGAAAACGGCGAATCTTAGCAATATTATGGAGGGAGAAGCAACAGGATTTGGCAACAGAGTCGATGTAGGGTTTAAAAGGAAGGGGTGAGTCAAAGATGAAGCCTAAGCTATGGGTTTGGGGGATGGGAAGGATGGTGATCCCGTCAATAAGGATTGACAGGGAGGAGGAAGAGTAATGATGGGAGGGGGAATATAAGGAGTTCAGTTTGAGTCATGTTGAGTTTCAGTTCACGTTGAGACATCCAGGTAGAGACCGTAAGGGCAAAATTACTACATTTCTCCCCAAAACAGGGTTCAACAAAAACCATAGTCCACCGTACTTCTACCATGGGAACCTACATATGTGTATTCCCCCTGTTGGTTGCCTGGGGATCTACCATTAAGAACTATTAAGCCCAGCTTCTGTTAAAACCAGAAGTTGACGTCCTGCATCATTAATAACCTTATCCCTTGATTGCCTGCGTGGGATTATGGATGCAGTATCTGACAGTTCAACTTGATCTTCTTCACTTCCTGCCCCTATCCGGGCATTCCAATCAATCAATCACCCAGCAATATTATGCAGGCCCGAGGAAATTGTTCTCCCAACGCAGCTACTTCATGTTCTAAAATAGACCAAATAGCCTCCTTATAATAAGGAAAAGAGGACGGTGGAATATAGACATTAAATATTATAAATTGACCCTGTTTGGTTGAATCTAATAACCCTACTTGGTATTCTGAGCTCATAGATAATAAGGGATGATACAAATAGGCTCAAGATTCAGCAAGTGATTTATGTCTCAGGAGGAGCCTGAACCTTGACTTTCAGTGAAATTTAGTTTGCTAATGTATACATCCCTTTTGAAAATGGCACACATGCTCTTAAATCACTCAGGCATGTTTGAAATTCTTACTTCAAATTAAGAAAGAAGCAGCTCAAAACTGCAGCCAATCAGAAATTGAAACTAAAATCTTCACAGTGATATTTCTCTCTTTTCAGCCTGGTTCCCTAGGGAAAGGAGATTCATTTGATCATATTCTGTGTGCAACAGCTTTAGATCTTACAGGCAGTGCCAGTTGGGGCCCTCTTGTAATGCAGGGATGTTTGACAGACACACCCTGACTCACCAATAATAATAATTAATTTTGAATAATAAAGATTTATATTTTAATAAATCCTTATTCATAATAATTAATCATTTCAATAATACTTATTTGAATGATTCATTTTTAGAATAATTAGTGTTTATGTTCAATGACACAAACATAACATCGAACATCCCTTTCAGGAGCTGCCTGTATGCTACACATACGTTGTTATTCTTAATACATTCATGGGTACCATTCATTGGTGCCCCCTCCAGAATTCCCATATTCAATTTCCACTAAATATGGGACCTCCACAGGCTGGGGCCCCACATGTTTGAGGCTCTGTGGCCCTGTATTTTGCTTCTCACACTCCTATCATTTCAGAATCATTCATAGGCCCCTCATGCAGCGGCACAGCCTCCCAACACATGGGACCCTGCATGGTTGCCCGATTTTGCACATGCCTGGATCTAGCCCTACTCAGAAGCCAATTACATTCAAATTTTTCAGAGGTGCAGAAGGACTAGCAGTGTAGGATCCAGTATAGTCAAAGGACTAAGGTGTTGGCTGTGAACCTGGAAGACAAGACGGAACCTGGAAGGCAGGGTTCAAATCCTGTCTTAGCTTACTAAGTGTCATTGGGCATGACACTCTCTCTTAGCCTTGGTTCCCCTTTTGTAAAATGGGAATAATGATGGCTCACCTTGCAGGGTGGATGTGAGGAGTGAACTAGAGAAGGATTGTAAAACACTTTGAACAGTGATAATGTGCTATAGAAATGATTAATAACAAATAAGGTGAGCAGGGACCCTAAATTTCATGGCCATCGGTGCACCTAGAGAGAAGTTATGTACCATTTTTGTAACCAAAAATCTCATTGGTTTTGTTGCCCTTTCGAAAAATCAGGCTCCATTAGCTCAGATGTTTGCTGTATGGCTTTATATGTTTTGCCACCGAATTAATATTTTCCTACCAACTGTAGACCTGGGCTAGCCCAAACCAGGAAATTACTTTTTGCAGAGATACTAATGAGTCCCATCCACTCCCTCTTTCTCTGTAAAAATTCTATTTCAACTGAAATTTTCCAAACACCTCTGATCAAAACACAACTGAAATATTTGATGGAAAACCTCCCCAGTTTGTAACATTTCCTTCACATAACTTCATTCAAACCTGCAACTGATTGTCTTGCAAAAAGTGGAAATAATGTATGCACAAGCTACATCTTCCAGGGGATTTCTCAGTTGTCATGTAGAATACATTCTTACCAGTCCCTGACACACTTTAGCATAAGGAGCTAGGTCTTCTAGAACAGTCCCATGATTTAATGTTTAGCAGCTGCAGTGGAAAGGATTTCTGTCCTAGTTTTGGTGGTATGCACAGAGGGAGTTATTTTATATCACATTACATAGCAACAAAATACAGAAAGGCCCAGCACTCATCCTCCTGAACTTGGACAGTTGAGAGGCAATAAGAATTAGAATTAATAACAAGGAACTAACAACTAACAAGGAATGACAACACTGCCTACGGTGATGATGCCTTTAAATCATGAATCAAGTTTGATTAGAGGTGCACAAATGATTTATCTAGTTAATGTAGTTGAGCACAGACTACCCATTTCTCCATCTCTCCCTGACCCTTTCCCTTTCACAAGAGGCAATTTATGCAGAGAATGTCATCCCTCCCCACTTCCCTTGTGTCCACAGAATAGGAAATTTACAACTTGAGCTGTTCCCTCAAATAGCCATCCACCTGACAGAACCAGCACTGAAACTCTTGGGACCAAATGATGCTCTCAGTTACGCTTATGTAAATGCAAATTCCTCCAGTAACAGATGTGGGGCTGTTAATCTGAGAGGATCATTTGAAACCACTGCAGTTACTATGAGTACTTTCATGATTATCATCTGTGGACCCCGTGGCACTAGGTTTGCCTCTACAACAGATTACCTGTTACCATTTGGCAGTTTTGTTCAGAGGTCACAAAAAACCTGAGGCAGGTGGTAATTGTGACATCTGAATGCAGTCTATGGTTTTAAATTAATGTAAATTGTGGTCTCAGTCCTGCAGAAGGCCCCAGGGGTCCTGGTTGCAAGGGGTCTATCACTGCACTAAGAGTATCAGCTGCACCTCCCCTACCCATTGATAAGTGCAACTCTGGTAGCTCTTGTCATTGAGCCCTCAATTTCTACAAGCATTCGGAAGTCTTCCTTTTATCTTCCTTGATGTGGTCTTTGCTGATGAATTAGTTCCTTCTTTCTCATCTTCCGACTATGATTTATCCTGTGGTCATAACAGGAAGGCTTTTTCTAAAAATTATTTTACGTTCATATCCTGCTACCAAACTCACAAACATGATGTTACTTTGTTTCCTAGCATTCTTGTAGGGTTGTAATGTAAATTGGCAGATCTAGAAGTATGGCTAATATGCTTGTCTGATAGGTCAGATATGCTTTTAGATATCAGCCAAATTAGTTTTTAGTATTTATATTTATTCATACATCTCTGTTTGGACTTTTTAAAAAAATGTTTAGAGTCATGTTTATAAAAATGGAGTACACTTTTTACATGGAAGATTATTTGAAAACTTGATAAAAAGAATAATTAGATTAATAACTCCTCCCCTAGAATTTCTCTTACTGTTATGAAAAGCACTGTGATCTTAAGTTTAAATGAAGGAGTTATTATGCCAAATGATGGCATTGTTGGGCAGTGGCTCAACAGACTCCAAACATTTTTACTGACATTTTAGAAACAGACTTTGCCTCAGAGAGGCTACGACCTAGTGCTAAAATAGTTTTGGAATTCAGTTCCTTGTGAAATGAAAACCCAAACACTGAAATCATAATTTTAGTCAATACTTTAGAACTAACAACATACACAATTGCCAGGTAGACTGGTAAGAACATTTTGACATTACTTTTGGGCAATTTGTTGCCGTCAAGCACAGTCTGTGCACCTGCTAAAGGAAAGGTGCTGAGGCCCCTCCCTCCCACCAATCCATAGTAACTCCTGCTCATCTCTCTTTAGCTTTCCATTTAGGATTAGGTCTTCTCTGACTCAAAAAGTCATGGGAACTTTATTTTTGTGCATAGACAGTCAAGGCAAGGAAGTTTGTTTTTTAAACAGTCTTCCAGCTGTATTTCCTATGGGGAGACAATCCTCCCATATTTGGTACAAGGCATTAAGCTTTCCATGGAAGAAGTGCAGATGAGCTGAAATCAATAAGATTCACTACACTAATTTGGCAATGTGTACTGCACAATAGCCCCCCCCCCTTCTTGCCCATGTAGGTGCATATTATATTTGGAAGCGGTTAACTCTAGCTGAGGCTAGTCCACTAAGCAACACTGGTGAAACGTCTAGCAGTTCATTGGTTTCCCTAATGAGAAGTCTGGGAGCAATCTAGTGGAGTTCACTATACCTACAAACACAAGCCAGAGCACACAGAATGTATCCAGGATTTTAGTTTTTGGTTATTATTTAAAAAACAGTTATGGGAACTCAGTGGTGTCTTTGTGGTTTTTCTAAATATTTTTCTGTCAGGAGCAAGTACACCAAGACTATAAGGATCCAAAACTGTGTAGATCAAGCCAAAAGACAAACCAATGAGACCTACTCCAAAAATAAACAAAATTTATAATGTGTATTTAGAAATATATCTTATTAATATCAGAGAGACAAGGTTAATAAACATACCATCAATGTAGCCTATACAATATTCATAAATGTGTAATCAGATCTTCAATGTGGTCTCAATGCAGACTGTACAATATACACAAAATCACAGAAACAAAGTTCATAGATATGTAATCAAATCTTCAGTATAGCCAACACATTTCAACAATAGGAGTCTTCTTCAGAGCTCCTTTCTTTTAGGAGCAAATATATAACTGGCCAGTAGGGATATAATGTTATTATTTATCATTTATGTAGCACTCTCAGGATTCAGAGTTCTTTACAAGCCTTATCTAGCTTACCCTTCACAACCACACTGAGGGAGGTAATTATTTTTCCCATTTTACAGATGGAGAACTGAGGCTGACAAACTACATCTTCCAGGGGATTTCTCAGTTGTCATGTAGAATACATTCTTACCAGTCCCTGACACACTTTAGCATAAGGAGCTAGGTCTTCTAGAACAGTCCCATGATTTAATGTTTAGCAGCTGCAGTGGAAAGGATTTCTGTCCTAGTTTTGGTGGTATGCACAGAGGGAGTTGTTTTATATCACTTTACATAGCAACAAAATACAGAAAGGCCCAACACTCATCCTCCTGAACTTGGACAGTTGAGAGGCAATAAGAATTAGAATTAATAACAAGGAACTAACAAGGAATGACAACACTGCCTACGGTGATGATGCCTTTAAATCATGAATCAAGTTTGATTAGAGATGCACAAATGATTTATCTAGTTAATGTAATTGAGCAGAGGGAGAGTGACTTGCCCAAGGTCACCCATTAAGTTCATGGCTAAGATGGGATCTGAAATCTGGTCTCCCAGGTTCAAGTCCAACACCTTAGCTATAAGACTACACTGGCTTGCCAGTGCACTGCCTGTACCACAGATACCAGGATGTACCAGGGTAGTTTTAGATAGGTGCCTCCCCATCCATTACCCACCCATCATGCATGTTGCAGGGCTGCATAGGTCACCAATGTGGCACTGCAACATGCATGATGAGTGGGTGATTGGTAGGAAATAGGTGAGGAGGGACTTATCAGAGGTTTCTTCCAACAAGTCTGTCCTGATGACTCTAAAACAGTTTCATGTGGTACTAATTAAGATATTCCTTCAGCTACCCTGCAGTATACCTGTAGCCTATGAAAATCTCCAGGAATCGCTTGATTCTGGGATCTAGGCTAGGCACTATGGAATGGATATTTAACTGAAATAGTTTTGAGCACTGCTTGTATGGGACAAACCTGCAATAGTTCAGAACAGGCCAACATGGATGCACTGAATTGTTTCAATTAGAAATAGCTCACGTCTCTAGAAATGTAGATTAAGTCTTTCTCTGATGGATGTGAACACATTTTAGTGAACAAGATCCATCAGTGTCTTCCCCTTCACCTCATATCTCTGTGCTACTATACAGAAGCAGCAGTGAATGGCAGTTCTCCCAATGGCAGGCATCAAAGTATGAGTGATTGTACAATGCTGTTCTATTGATGAGGTTAATTTATCAAAGGTTTTTCAGAAGCTATAGTAAATAAAGGACATACCCACATCAAAGCCACTGCAAGGCTGCTTTCTTTAAAGCAATTTACAAAACAAAAAGACTACTAAGCATTGGAGGATTAAGATTCATCATTCCTGCCTTAAAGTGTCAGGATGAAAAGTTAGTTTTGCTGCTAAAGTTTTAAAGGACTGCAGCAGAGGTTTAGTTTGATAAGCATGTTTTTAAAAGAGCTTTACCTTAAAAGATGCTACTTGTAACAGATTATTAGTGATAAAAGAAATGATTTATCTTTAATTCTGGGAAATTTGCAGAATGCATTAAGCAAAATAGATCCTCAGTGCTTGTAAAGGGTTTCACCTGTATTTCTGTGCAGGAAGCTGGCAGGTGCAAGTCCCTTTTCAGAGAAGGCTATTTCCTTTAATAGTGTCTTTAAATCTCAGGAGCTTGGTCTTGGAACATCAAGCCATAACTTTTGTTTTCTCATTCAATAGGATTATGCAGATTTATTCTTAGAAAGTCCAGCTTTGACAAGCTTCCATTATTAAGTAACTGGATATAAGAAGAATGTCCAGGAAGATAATGAACATCCTCTGTCTTGCACATTTATTTACAAATATAGATTTTTAAAAATGTGTCACTGAAAAGATCAAATTCATAACAAATTTATAAAGTTACATTCTAGTGAAATGAGAACAAGACTAATATAGTAGATAGTGTGTTTGACTTGACACTGGGAAACCAGAGTTCAAATCCTGTTTTGGCCATGAACTCACTGGGTAGCCTTGGCAAGTTAATATCTTTTAGCCTCAGTTCCCCATCTGTAAAATGGGAAACAACAACAACCTACGTCACAGGGTTTTGTTTAGGGTGAACAAGGTAAGGATTTTAAATCTCTGAATAATAATAATAAATAAATAATAATAAATTAATTAATAAACCCATAAAATAGGTAATTGGTGTGGGGCTATAGCTGAATATCCAAATAATAATAAAGATGACATGTATTATATAGCAGCCATCGTATAATGATTTTGCATGTGTCGTCTTCATGTGCATATATAAGGGTGTTATGACTACTCCAATTAATATGGGATACTGTCCTATAGCATCACAGCCTAACCCTCTTTTTATCTCCTCAACCCAACCAAAGTTCTCTGGGACAGTGAAAAGAAGAGACAGAGAAATATAAAGCCTTGAGAATCGGGTAACAGCTACTCAAAGTATCAGTTGGAAGGTAGTCTATGGTTGGGTTTGAATTCAAGGCCTGCTGTGGGTCTGAACCAAGGATCTTGGATCTGAATCCTGAACCAAAAGTACATCAGGATTCAGAGGCAGTGGTTAGGCTGAATAATGGAGGGAGATACATTCCCCCAAGCATTCCCCCTGCAACAAGGAGTGAGGTAGGGATGTTTACTCGCCCCCCCCCTCTTATTTAACCTATATATAGATGATTTGGTCCCTGCTGTCTCTGCTGCAAACTCTACCCCCGCACGGATAAAGGAGAGGGCGCTCTCAATTCTATTATACGCAGATGATATAGTACTCCTCTCTCAGACAAAGCAAGGACTCCAGCAATGTCTGACGGCACTCTATCATTATTGCCAGATGAATGATCTGACTATTAACATCAAAAAATCTAAGGCCATGAGTTTTGGCACTAGCAGAGGCAATTTCAAGTGGAGGGTTGGCAGCCAAGAGCTTTCCCATACTCCACGCTATACATATTTGGGCATAATTTTTTCTGCTTCCAAGTCGTGGAGGGCTGGTTAGACAACTTTTAGTTATCCTGGAGGTAAAGGTCATCCCGCAATTAGTATATTGAGCGGAAGTGACAGCTTGAGGTTATATAAGGAACTTAGAAGTTCCGCAAAACTTTTTTTTTGCGTACTTTCCTGAAAGCTCTGAGAGCGAATCTGATAGTAATGCTCAAGAGCTGAAACAGGTGTATTATCAGTTTATGCCCATTTTTGTATTAGAATACTCTCTTTTTGGTTGAAGATAGCATGCAGGAATGATCCCCCATTACTGAGAGAGTGCTATAAAGAACAAAAAGAATACGAGGGAGTCCCACAGTATTGCTGGTTGAACTACGTCAAAGGTCTAGCTGCAGAGATGGCTCTACCACTAGAGCCAGACGAAACTATAAGCCTTAAGATTACAAAGAGGGAATTAAAGAACAGAATAGCGGACTGGGCCCATAATAAAGATCTAGAACCGCTCAAAGTAAATCAGATTACAGCATATTATCCCGTAGTTAAAACTTGGATAGACCTGGAGACTTATTTAGATCAGTTGCTAGACCCTAGGCTTAGAAGAATGTGGATGTTATTTTGTTTCAATCTTTTTGAAACTGCCCAAGTAAGAGGTAGAAGAGAAGGTATTCCATGGCATAAAAGGCTTTGCAAAGTCTGCCCGCAAGCTATTGAGTCGCTGGCGCATGTGGTTTGTGAATGTCATTGTCCGCAATATACCAGCCTTAGGAAAATTTGGTTAGATCCATATTTTTAGGACAACGATCTAGAAACTAATAAGAAAATGGAACTACTACTTGCTTTAACAGAGTTATCAGATATTAAATCAGTAGCAATGTTCCTCCTGTTAGTGGAGAAGGAGATTAGAGCACTGCAAGCTGAAAATTCATAATGGATTATACTCTAAGGGCATAAGGATCTATATTTGCTTGTTTAATCATCTTTCAGATTTGCATTTCCTTTTTACTGTAATATCGACATATGTAGGTTTATTGTTTGCCGATGCACCCTCTCCCCGCCCCCCGGAAATAAACACACAGACACCATCACTGGATTTAAACATGGCCGCACCCTTTATTCAACCAAATTGCCAAATTATAATAGGTGGGGGTGACATCGCCTATTGCGATCAGGGTTCAGCATCAGCCTTAGCCAACATCTCAACATGAAAACAAAGGGGGAAGACTTGGAGTTACTTTCCCTTGCCTCCCAACTTTGAGCACGCACCCCCTCTACCCAGGCAAGGCGTCCAGTTCAGGGAGGGCCTAGTCCAGCCAGACTTGAGTTGGGGGGGGGTTTCTCAGTCCAGTGTAGGCATTACCCAGCCTCAAACACCGGCCCGGCTCACCCCTCCCAGGGAATCCACCCTTCATTGGCTTTCTCCTGCACTTATGATAGGTGTGCCTCCCCATCTCTTAAGGAGATGCTCCTTATCTAATTAAACCTGATACTGGACCCCCGCCTAAGGGTGCAATGAATCAATACTGCAACACACAACACTCAACAAGCACCACCCGCTAATGGCCAGCCAGATTAGCCCTATACTGCTAGGAAGGCGAAAACACAAGATAGGCCCACTGACCAACCAATCTTGCCAAAATTCCTTCCTGGCCCACAGTAGTGCAACTGGTCGTAACCACAGTATAGGGGGTGGGTGGGTGCTTCCCGCTTCCTGCTTGTCCTAAGACTGAGCAGGCAACGGCGCTGATTGGTTCTCACGGCCACATGGCCGCGAGAACCAATCACACAACAACCTATCTTCCCGCGCTCACCCGGGTTGCTGCGCAACCCCGGCCTGGGCCGTGCAGCCATGGGTGAGCGGTGCGCTGCATGCTGCAGCAGCTGCCCAGCCTCCAGCAATAATGGAGCCGGGGGATGCAGAGCCGAGGTGGGGGCGTGGCAACCCCCCCCATATCAGGCGGGGTGGCCCTTGCCAATGAACCCTCTTCCTGCCCCCCGGAAATAAAGACAAAGACACAGACACCATCACCTGGATTTAAACATGACCGCACCCTTTAATCAACCAAATTTCCAAATTATAATAGGTGGGGGTGATATCGCCTATTGCGATCAGGGTCCAGCATCAACCTTAGTCATCATCTCAACATGAAAACAAAGTGGGGGAGGCTTGGAGTTACTTTCCCTCGCCTCCCAACTTTGAGCACACACCCCCCTGCCAAGGCAAGGTGCCCGGTGCAGGAAGGGCCTAGTCCAGCTGGACTTGAGTTGGGGGGGGGGGGAGGCACTCATTCCGGTGTAGGCATTACCCAGCCTCAAACACCGGCCCGGCTCACCCTCCCAGGGAATCCACCCATCGTTGGCTTTCTCCTGCACTTACGATAGGTGTGCCTCCCCATCTCTTAAGGAGATGACTCCTATGCTCCTTACTTAATTAGACCGGATACTGGACCCCCGCCACCAGGAAGTACCGCTTCTGCACCACCCACCTAAACCAACAATTCCAACAACTTTGCTCTAAGCTGATACAAGAAAATGTATACATAACTGCAACATATGTATACCAGTGGGTACAGTATGATCTCCAGGAACTAATTTCAAAGCTTATGACAGGCAACTGGGAGGCAGCTGGCCCCTACCCTACCAGGCTGTACATAGGCGCCAAATTTCTCTCAACAGGCCTTATCCAGAGGTTAAAGAGCTGAAGCACTAACTGGGTCATGCTGTTATTCCAGTAAATTAAAAAATATTTCCATAATATAAAGTACTTTTAAAGTCAACATCTGCATAATGGTTGTGAATCATCCAGGTATTACTGTTATTATTTTCAGTACCAAAGTCACTGCTGTTTTAAGTACCAGTAATGTGTTCTGGAACTTCATAAACATAATCTGGCTGTTCCATCAGGCGTTTGGGGAGGGGGAGGGTTGGATGAGGTTGGGGAGGGAGGAAGTGGGGGTCTTGGTGCTTATTTTTAGGGCTAAGGGGTTTTATGATGTTTAAATTGTTTTAAATTGTTTTACATTTTATATTTTGTTGTTAGCCGCTCTGAGCTGCTGAGGCAGGGAGAGTGGGATATAAAATCTTGTTAATAAACCCAAACCCTCATGCATCTATGATTGCGTTTAGTAGAAAGTTCAAATGAAAACTGATTACATATCTCATTAAAATAAGGATTTCTCTTTGAAACACAAAGGAGACATCATTATCCCACTTGAGTTAAACCAGAACATCTGAAGACTACTGAGATGCAGATTCTACTCATTCTCCTAAGTTGCATTCCTTCAGTCAGACAGATAAGTGGACAAATAGATATGAGTTAATAGACAACAGCCACTTGGACACGTGCAGGGTGGCCTTACCACAGGTGACCTGGGGTGACCACCCTGGACCCTGTTATTAGTATTTTCTCTACTTCCAGGACCCCTGTTTCTCTACTTCCCATAGTGGCCCCCATTTCACCAGGGCAGGATTAGGGGTCTAAACTCCTTCCCGGAAGGGCCCCAGATACAATCACTTCTAGTACCCCACAGAGAGTGTTCTGAGAGGATGGGGGGCCACCCGTCCACCCTGGGCCCCACAAATTCTAAGGCTGGTCTTGGAAAAGCGCAATTATTTTATGCTTCTGGGACTTGATCTAAAGCCTACAGAAGTCAGTATGTTCCATAAGTATGACTATAAAGCTTTAACATAATGCTTGACTGGCAAGTACACACAACTACATGAAGATGGAGTAGAGAGAGAAAGAGAACCATATATACATGAATGGATGTATCTAGAGCTAAAATGAATATTCACTGAGAATACCAAATTTGACAAATTCAGCATATTCAAATTCACTTTTGAAAAGAGGATATATATAGACTCAGAGCAGTGTTTGCTTGCATATTCACCCTGTTTTTCAATATTTGTTTGACCTTGCTGTCTTAACTCCATAGATTATAAACCCATCTATTTTTAACCATCAGAAGTTGTAGACCAAAAGTCTTCCTTCTAAAAAGGAAAAAACCTCAGAGGTCTTAAGCATCCCTAATACAACTCTTCATTGTCATCATGGTGAGCCGTCACCAAGTACTTGCTTGGGCATACAGCAAAGGTCTCTGGGAAATAAGATTTAAAAACGCAAATACTAATTACCCAGCCCTTTGCTTGATTGGGTAGCTGAAAGACATTTCCTCAGGAAGTGCAAAGGCCACACAGCCACTCAAGAGGTATCTCTTTAACAAGAAGTACATGGAAGAAAGCCACAGCCTCTCCAGATATTTGGAGTTTCTAGATGACTGTCTAGAAACTCCAACCTCCAGGATAACAGTCTTTAGAACAGGGGTGGACAATGTTTCCTAAGAGTTTCTGGGAGCCACATCCCTTTACCATTGCGCTCTACAACCTTCTCTGGATAGTCACCAAAGCCTAGCCATTTTCTGGTCTGAAGACAGTGTATGACCTACTTATTTGGCTAGGCTTCTATTTATTTCAATTTGTATCCCATCCTTTCCCAAACTAATCAACTTATTCACTTTAACAATTAAAACCATTAACATTAATGGTTAATTAGTTAACATTAAACTTAAATTAGTTAATATTAAACTAATTAACTCAACTAGTAATCCTCACAACAACCCTGTGAGGTTGAAAGATCTGAGGTGGGTCGAAGGTCACCCAGTGAGCTCATGGCTGAGGCAAATCTTGAACCAGGACCTCCCCATACAACCTGGTCCCATTACTGAGCTCTTAACCACACCACTACATGGGCTCTCTTTTAGTAGATGGGGATAGGCTTATGGGAGAGTGGTTTTTAATTGACATGTTATAGAATTTTATATTTATACTGGTTTAGGTTTTATATTTTTATGTTGTAAGCTGCTCTGGGCCTTTGGATAATGGTGAAGTATAAATCTAAATAAATAAATAAATAAATTATGAACACAAAAAAGTTGATCTCCAATAGAGTGAAAACGTGAGGCAAAAAAAAAGAAGACATTAAGTTATAGGCATAGTAAGTAAAACATGCCAGGTGCACTTACTAAGTTAGAGATATTAGGTTAAAGATACAGATTTTGCTTATGTAAGCCTTCAGACTCCTGGTAGATACCAAGGAAAGACCTTTTCAGGGAAGTGAACTGAATACTGCTGATTTGCTTTTAGGGAAGAAGACTAGGTTAAACTAGCAGGCACAAACAAATCTGCAAATATTCACTTTGAATCAGGGGTGCAGCTTGTAGTGCATTTGCTACCTGTGGGTAATACCTGCATATTGGGCACCTCAAACGGGCACCCGATGGGTTTACCCAGCCCCCCATCAGGTGCCCAGATGCCTGAAAATGCAGGTCCTCCCAGGACAGCTTGGGAGCTGCCCTGCGTGCTCCATAGGCTGGCTGATCAACCCGGATGCGTCGCTGCTCCTCCTGGCCTGGTCCACTGCTCAGCTGAGCCAATTGGCATGCCACAGTCCTCATAGTTGGTGTGCACTTGGGGCCATAGGAGCACTGGAAACAGTGGTGCAGCCAGGCAGGTGGGTCAACCCAGGGAGTGCGCATGTGCAGGTGGCCCGTCAGGTCTTGTTCAGGTACCAGTTGGTGCCCAAATGAGACTGGGTCAATTAAGGCAACCCAAATTTGATGGGGTGCCCATTTTTCCAGGAACTCCCTTTCAGCTCTACTGTGAATAAACGTCCATATTGAAATTAATTAATTAAAATCAATATTCCATTTGAAGTATTAAATGAGGATAATATTTGAGAATATGAAAATCCATATTCATTTCAGCTCTAGATGTAACTAAACTTATTTATTAAGAACGTTGGTATCAGGATGACATCAAGGACATTATGGGGTCAAACCTGAGACTTTGTCAGTCCAAGGGAAATTATTTTTCCAATGATATTAAACCATAAGACCCGATTCTTATTTACACTTAGGCTTTTTTGCACCACTCTGGAAGTGCAACGGGATATAAAGTGTGTAAATGTATTTTTCACCCACTTCATTTACACTAACTTTTGCCTTTCAGCATGGAGGAAAGGAACCTCAGTCTAAATGACAATTGGATCTCTAATTTTTGGTATCTTGTAGCATAGGGTTGCAGTCCTATCCTTATTGAAGTAAATGTCAATGTAATTTTACTTGGAGGAGATTACACCCTTGGTAAGAACAGTGGTGGAGGTTAGCTACCTCAAGGTAACAGCTCAGTGAACTTGGATCTTTTTCCAATGTAGATCACAGGTGATTTTAGACGTTATGTTTGTCTGAAATCACCACAGACAACCTCAGTCAACCGCGGGGCATGGTGAACGGAGGTGAAAGGCTGTCTGCGCGCATCCAGATGTTCACCTCAGTCAACCACCCCCCGCGGTGAATCTAACCATGCTTTGTTCTCCCATACCACGGCGGCGAATCAAGTGTGGTTAGGGGGAATCCAGAATGCGGTGAAGGAAAAGTAACATCTGTTACCATACCTCCACTGTGTTCCGGGGTCCTGGTGGCGGGCGGCGGCAGCGGCCGGATAGGCTGCTGCGGCTGCCTGTCTCAGGGAGGGCAGGCAGCCGGGGAGCACCAGGGTCAGGGCCATGCGGCTGCACGCTGCGTCGCACAGCCTCATCCCCTCCGAGAGGGGGGTGCCCCTTTAGACGTTACGACCGGGTGCTTTCACTATGGGCCATGGTTCGGCAGTCCCCATGGCTGGGACGAAGGGGGGGAACGTCTGTTGGGTCCCCCCTTCACCCCTGGCCATGGTCCGAACCCCCCCAAGGCCCGTGGTGGAAGCGCCCGGCCGTAATGTCTGAAATCACCCTACATTTACTCTGTGTAGTAAATGTCAGAAGATCTAGAGAAAAGATCAGATCACACTGAGGTCAGCTGATGTGCACACCAATCCACAGCCATGCAAGTGGACGTGCAGATACTAGGCGACATTTATTTCTGTCAATTTAGAATCAACAAAGTGATTCACTTATAATCCAAACTATATGCCCACAATTCTGGGTTCTAAATTAGGGGTTACCACTCAGGAAAAAGGACCTTGGAGTCATTGTGGACAATACATTGGAATCCTCAGCTCAGTGTGCGGAAAGCAAACTGAACGTTAGGAATTATTTGTAAAGGAATAGAGAATAAAACTGAAAATATCATAATGCCTCTATATAAATCGATAGTGAGAGTGTTATGTATAGTTCTGGTTGCCACATCTGAAAAAAGATACAGTACAAATAGAAAAGGTACAGAGAAGGACAACAAAAATGATAAAGGATATGGAACAACTGCTGAAGTTCAACAGAGATAAATGTAAAGTACTGAATTTAGGTAAGAAAAATCAAATGTACACATACAGAATGGGGTTTATGTGGCTTAGTAGCAATACATGTGAAAAGGTGGGGAGTGTAGTTGATCACAAACTGAACATGAGTCAGCAGCGTGATGCAGCTGCAAAAAAGGCTAATGCCATTTTAGGCTGCATTAACTGAAACATCGTTTCCAAGTCATGAGAAGTAATAGTTACAGTCTATTCTGTGCTGGTCAGACCTCATCTGGAGCACTGTGTCCAGTTCCGGGCACCGCATTTTAAGAAGGACATTGACAAATTGGAACAAGTTCAGAGGAGAGCAACAAAGATGGTCAGGGGTCTGGAAACCAAGTCCTATGAAGAAAGGTTGAAGGAGCTGGGTAAGTTTAGCCTTGAGAAAAGGAGACTAAGGGGAGACATGATAGCAGTCTCCACTACCTGAAGGGCTGTCACAGAGAGGATGACAAAGCCTTGTCTCTTGCCCCTGAAGGCAAGACTAGAAATTATGGGTTCAAATAAGAAAGCAGATTTTGGCTAAATATTAGGAAAAACTTTCTAACAGTAAGAGCTGTTTGACAGTGGAACAGACTGCCTAGGGCAATGGTGGCGTGGGCTCTCCTTCACTGGAAGTTTTCAAACAGAGGCTGGACGGCCATCTGCCAGAGATGCTGTAGCTGAGGATTTCCTGCAATGAACAGGAGGTTGGACTAGATGACCTCTGAGGGTACTTCCAATTCTATGATTCTATTATTCTAACTCCCCTATGAAAAGAGGCTATATAAGGTTAGGGTTCTTCAGCTTGGAAAAGATATGACAGAGGGAATAGAGTAGAAATTTATAAAATCGTGGGTGGTGTGGAACGAGTAAATAGGGAACGGTTATTCTTTACCCTCTCCAACAGTACTAGAACTAGGGAACACCCCATGAAGCTAACAGGTAGCAGATTTAAAACAAATAAAAGAAAGTATTTTTTTTCCTCAATGCACAATTAAGCTGTGGAATTTGTTGCCAGACGACGTGGTCAAGGCTATCTGAGTTTTAAAAGGGATTGGACAAGTTTCTGGAGGATTGGTCCGTTAGCAGCTATTAGCCGGGTAGGTTTGGGGAAACATAACGTCTTACTGTCAGGAGCTGGGAGTGAAAAACAGGGAATGGATCACACACCATTGTGACCTGTTGGACATTTTTTCCAAGCAACCAAGATTGGCCACTGTTGGAGACAGGTGCTGGACTCGATGGACCATTGGTCTGACCGGCATGGCACTACTTACGTTCTTAACAAACTTACAAATAAATTTCCTGGGAGTAGACTTATGCATATTTATTATTCAATTTCCCATTCTTTAATTTTTTTTAGTTCAATAACTATACATAATGAGAGTGCTAATGCTGACAAACTACTCAAATATATATTGAGAAAAATTCAGGCTCTTTCTGCTTTCTCAGGAAGTTGGCTAAAAGAGGGAAATGTTACATGTGTCCACTGGCTGCAAAACTTGTTATTCTTTAGGGTATCACCAAGGAAGTATTGTTTTTTTTTTAAATTTAAACCATCCTTTCCTAGATTGATGGCCAAAAAAACGGATGAGAAATTATTCTGAGAGCCTTAAATATGCCAGATTGCGACAGGTTACGTCTAGGTTACATGATTCAAAATACTTTCTGTTCTGCCTTTTGTTCAGCCTCTTTGATTTATTAACATAGGCTTCCATTTGATCTAGCCGTACCTTGTCAGGCCTTGATGTCCCACCCATGGACTTTTGATTTCTTTTTCATCTAGCGATACTAGCAGAAAACTCTTAAAAAGACAGAGGGAGGGATTTGGGGTTGTCATATAAAACCTGTGTTACTCAGTTTTCAGTATCTCATTGAGCCTCTCACAGCTTTGATATTTTAAGTAGGGATCACAACAAAGGCAAAATAAATGGCTGGAAAGGTAATGCAGTGTATTAGGCCAGCTAATGGCTCTGAATATCTCAAGCAAAACTGCTGAAAGAAGGGTCCTGTCCCTTGAGTACTATTTAATTTCGTTGGGAAGACTTTCCTGGCCAATTTAAACTCTAAAGACTACATGTCGGATTGTGACTGGCTGCTGTATCAGTCTATGCTTATGTACACAGTAATATTCTCCACTCTCTTCTTTTAAAGTTCCTTTAATTAATTCAATTTAACATCACACACAAGCCTATAGTTTAGATGTTTCTGAGTTTCCATTCACTTGCTTTCTCTGCAGCTCAAGTGAATTGTAAATCTAGAGCAGATTGTATTCCTATATGCCATTGCCTGCCTCAAGCAATGTCCATATTTTATTACACTCATTCCATTTCTTATGGTTAGTCATTATGGGTTAAGGTCAAACATGGCAAGTTTCCACGGCCGGTCTTAGAATTTGTGGGGCCCAGAGCAAAGTTAAAATATGGGGGCCCTGGAGGCTCCTCCCCCATGGCACTCCTCCTTCCCCACTTCCTTAGGGACAGCCTCTATGGGGCCCTAAAGTTGGTTATGTTTGGAGCCCTGCTGGGAGGGAATTGGACCCCCCACATCCTACTTTGATGAAAACAGGGGCCACTGCAGTCACCCCAGTTATGGCCAGCCTTGCAAGTGTCTGTTTAGATGGCTGATTAGAAGCTTTATTTATTCATTCAGCATTAGTTAAAGCTGTCAGTGCAATTAATAATGATATTGTGAAACACTGCAGGCCAAACTCATGAAATTCAGGTGAAGTCAATATCAAATCAAATTGTTTATTCAGCACTGGCTTTCACCATGGCCAGACAGATACACAGGTACACACAGCAATAACACCACAAACCAAAGTGTAAAACATAAGACATGAAGTCAATAGGGTAGCACCAGTACAAATGATGCTAGAGTGTGACCATCATTTTGAAAGCTAACTGCAGAATGTTCATAACTATGCATTTTCTAGGGGTGTGCATGTTGTTTTCATTATTATAATAACGATAACGACAATTGTCATTTTTGTTATTGCAATAACAAAAACGACAATCAATAATAATGGCAACAATAACAAAAACGACAATGTCGTTATCGTTATTATTAGTGCTGTGGCAGTTGGGTTTTGGAGGGAAAATGTGGAGAGGGAAGGAGGGAGCAGACATCTCAGAGCCCTAAACATGGTTGAACTCTTGAACTGTGCCTGTGTTGGGAGGGGCGAGCAGCTTAGCAGCAGTCCCCTCCGCGATCGCCGCGGCGGGGGTTTGGCGGCGCCCCTTTCCCCTCCCAGCCAAAGGAGGCGAGAAAGGAGCGGCCGCTGCAGGGTGGGGTGGGGAGTCAGGCTTTGGTTGCCTGGCAACCAGGTTAGGAGCGCGCCCGGGACTCTCGCGAGAGTCGAGAGTCCCGGGCGCCATCTTAGGAATCCCCGCTCTCTGCCTCATTCGGCCAGGCGGGAGCGGGGAGTCTGGACGTGCTTCGAGGCAGCGCCATTTGCAGGCCGCTCTCCTCGAAGCGCACGGAGTAAGGGTGAGCGGGGCGGGAGTGGAGGCTCCCCCCCCACCCCCCACGGCCGGCGTAGGATCCATTTCCCCGAAGCGGGAACTGCGTGGCTGCTGCGGGACGCGGCGGGGGGGTTTGAGCGGGGCTGGATTGGCTCCCCCCCCTGGCCTACAGGTTTTTTGTTGCCCCACGGAGTGGGGAACGGGTCGGGGTGGGTTGGGGGGATTGGCCCAGTGCCCCCCCCGGGGTTTCTCTCCCCCCCGCACATAAAGGGGCACCACGTCGGTCGGTGGGGAAAAGGGCTGGGCGGGTAGGATTGCCGCGCCCCCACCCTCCCCCAAGCAAGCAGAGGGGCCTCTTCCTGAGGCTGCAGGATAGGCGGCCAGAGGGGTAAAAAGGGGCCTGATTGCCCCCCCTCCCAACATACAAGTTCTTCCCCAGAGTGGGGAAAGGGGTCAGGGGTTTTTTGGTTGGGGGACCCCCCTAGTGCACTGGGGTTTCCCCCCCACCCACGGGTGGTACAAGGGGCCACAGGCCGGCCAAAAGTAGCCCCCTCCTCCTGCAGGCCTGCACCGAGGAGGCAGCTGGCACTGGTAGGCCCAAGCAGGCCTATACTAGAATTAGCCTTGTGGGGTCGGGGGACTTGGGTGGGCTGCCCCCCCCTCTCCTCATAGGGTATTGAAACCCGGGGTCTGTGGGTGGCTCCCCCCTCCCCCCCCTCCAGGGCAGCAAAAGGAGTAAGTCCCCTTCCCCCCCCTTTCAGGATAAAACAGTAAGCAAAGAAAACTCTCCCCATAGCATAGGGGATCACTACAGGACAGCCCAGAGGGATCTGCTTAGTGCCCCAGTGGGTGACTCAGCAGTGCGAGCAGCAGGGTGCTAAAATGCCCCCCCGCCGCAAGGGCCAGAAGAAGGCCCAAGCAAAGAAGGTAAGTAAGCCTCCCCCCAAAAAGGCTAACCCTAAAAAACAGCAGCAAGGCGGGGCCTCGCAGGACGCAGTCCTCAGGGCCATGCAGGCCCAGTTGGAAGGATATCAGGCCCGCATAGAGGAATTGGAAGGGGGTCGCAGTGCGCCCCTGGGGCAACATGGTGACGATGAAAGAGAAACCGGGCAACCGGTCCCGAGGGAAGAAGGGACAGGTGGCCTGCCCCCAGGCTACGAGGAGGGCCCACGCCGCACGGGAGGCGGGCGGCGTCGGGCTCTGCCTTCTCGTTTCAGGGACGAGGAACCGGGACCGAGCAGGCGAAGGGAAGAAGGCCCCCCCGACTATCAAGCTCAATTTGAGGCACTACGGGAAGGAATGCGGGTTTTGTCAGACAGCATGGAGGCGGCACAGCGCGGACAGAGGGGACCAACGAGCCACATGGGTGGCCCAGGCCCCCGATGCGGACACGAACCCGTTGAAGGTGAGCAAGGGGGGGATGGCTGGTGGGACGAAGAGGAGGAGGATCATTGGGGGGCAGGGCCCTTTAGAGGCCAAGGGGAGGGCTCCCCGGTGGGGCCAGGTGTCCACCATGAACTCGGTAGGAGTCAGCACTCAACTTGCCCTGAATTGAGTGGGCAAGCTGGGGGGAGGGCATCACGATGCCAAGCCGTGGTTTGTGGGCACTGCCCGAATCTAGGCTACAAATCAGCGGCCCGAGTGTGGGGGGCGGGTCAGTGCTGTCCGCAACAGACTGCACGATGCTGTGGCCATCGGGAAGAGGCCCCCCCCTTTCGGGGGGGCACGCGGACGTGTCTGCCCCACTAGGGGAGCATTTGCTCCAAGCTACCAAAGAGAAAATATGGAGTGGCGAATACATTGACATATTCGCCCTCCTCTTCAGCGACCCTATACCAGATCCGAATGATAGGGAAGAGAGGAAAGAAAAAGAGAAGTTTAAAAGGCCAAAGGCCGAACGCACCTGGTCCAACTGGACAGCTGCTTATACTATTTATATGGGGGTGACGCTGGCGAGGTTCCCAGAGCGAGGGCTGGAGATGATCAAATACTCGGACATTGTTCGCCGAGCGTTTGATACGGGAGGACCGGGCGCTTGGCTGCGCTACGATGAATCCTTCCGGCGTAGGGCGGCCAACAACCCGAGACTTCGTTGGGATCTTCATGCTCACGATATCTGGCTGGAGTGTATCAGCTGCTCCAGGTATGCCCCCCGATCAGATAGCGGCCACGTCCTCTCGCGTATGGGGGGCACACAGCAAGGCGAAGGTGGACAGAAAAACAGACCACGGCAGCCTTCAGGGGGGCCTACGTGTTGGGATTTCAATGATGGGGGCAGGTGTTTTCGGACCCAGTGTAAATTCAAACACGTGTGCACCCAATGTGCAGGTGACCATGCCGCATCAACGTGTAACAGATTCAGACAGTATGGAGCCAGGAGCAGGGGGCGAGGGGGTAACAGGCAGGCCACCGCCAGCCAAGGAAGTGCCAGTCAACCGGTGGGGAAGGGCGCCAACTCCGGTCCGGCATGAGGCACTATGGTTGGCGACCCGGGATTACCCTGACCGCGAAACCGCCGAGTACGTTGTAGAGGGTTTTAGGAGTGGCTTCAGGATCCCCACCCAAGGCCCCCGCTATCATCTCGGGGCAAAAAATTTGAAATCGGTGACTGGTAACGAACAATTAGTTCAACAAAAGATTGATAAAGAGGTAAAGGAAGGTAGGATTCAAGGCCCCTTCGAAGAATTGCCTATTCCCACACTCCGGATATCCCCCCTGGGCTTAGTGCCAAAAAAGGCCCCGGGGGAATATCGCATGATTCACCACTTGTCCCACCCTAAAGGGGAGTCGGTGAATGATGCAATCCCCCCGGAACTTTGCTCAGTAAGGTATGCATCATTTGACTCTGCAGTCGAAATGGTGCGTTCCTGCGGCAAGGGTGCCCTTCTCGCGAAATGCGACATCAAGTCGGCGTTCCGTCTCCTGCCAGTGCATCCTGAGGACTTTGAGCTCCTCGGCATGCAGTTCCAGGGACAATTTTACTTTGACAAGGCGATGCCCATGGGATGCTCCATCTCGTGCGCAGCCTTCGAAAAGTTCAGCACCATTTTGGAATGGATTGCGCGCCAGCGCGCAGGGCGGAGACTGATGACGCACTATCTGGATGATTTCCTCTTCGCGGGTAGGGCGGGGACAACTGAATGTGCATTAGGGATGCGCGCGTTCCAGAGAGTGGCCGCGGAACTGGGGGTACCGTTGGCCCCCGAAAAAACTGAAGGCCCAACGACCAAGTTGACATATCTGGGCATAGAGCTCGACACCGTGAGCTCTCTATCTAGATTGCCAGCCGACAAGCTCCAAACCCTCAAGGAATTGATAGCGACAACCAGGGCAGCCACCAAAATAACGATCAGGCAGCTGCAGTCCCTCATGGGTAGCCTTAATTTTGCCTGCCGAGTCATCGCACCAGGGAGAGCCTTCATGTCCCGATTGTATGCCCTTATAGGGAGCGACCGTCCCCCGCATCATCATGTCCGTGTGACAAGGGTGATGCGGGATGATTTGGCAACCTGGGAGGCTTTCCTCCAGGGCTACAATGGGGTGAGCTTTTGGCGGCAACGACTCCTTTTGGAGTCGGAGCTTCAAATACAATCTGACGCGGCAGGCGGCCACGGGTTTGGGGTGTACTTCAGGCGAAAGTGGTGTGCTGCCCCCTGGCCCGTGGAGTGGGAAGAACAGGGATTAACCCGTGACCTAACATTCCTGGAGTTCTTCCCCATAGTGGTGGCAGTAGAGTTATGGGAGGCGGAATTTTCCAACAGGCGGGTTCTCTTCTGGTGTGACAATATGGCGGTCGTTCACGTCATCAATAAGCTGTCGTCGAAATCGGAAAGGGTCATGCGGCTGGTCCGGCATTTTGTACTCAAATGCTTGCGGGCAAACATTTTGTTCGTGGCCAAGCACGTGCCCGGAATTGATAATGGCATAGCCGATGCCCTTTCTCGATTTCAGACAGACCGTTTTCGCCAACTCGCACCAGACGCCATGGAGAACCCAGAGCCGCTACCGAGGGACATGTGGAACCTTGGATTCTAGAACTAAATCAGGCAGTGCAGGGATCCCTCGCGCTCAGAACCAGGCGGGCGTACGAAACGGCTTTTGGAGAGTTCCAGGAATAGGTCAGGGAAAGGTTGGGAACTAGGATTCCCCATCCCTGAGGGCCAGATGCTTCAATTTGCCCTCCAACTGAGGCAACGGGGCTTGGCGCCGGGTACGATCGGGGGAAAAATAGCTGCCATCTCTTTTATGAGCCGTCTAGCGGGCCACCCATCTCCCGATAACGGCTTTTTTATGAGCCGTCTTAGGGAGAGTTGGGCCCGTAGCGCCCCGCGGACACCGGACACGAGGGCCCCCATTACCCCTCAGCTCCTCACAAGGATCTGCCAGGCATTACATACCGTATGTCACTCGGACAGTGAGGCAGTTCTTTTTAGGGCCGCATTCCGCGTGGCGCTATTTGGGGCCTTCAGGATCGGCGAGATCGTCCCCCAATCCAGGAAAGATAGGTCGGGTGCGGCGCTGCAGATCCATGATGTGGGTTGGCAAGGTAACACCCTCTTGTTACATCTGAGGAAATCAAAGACGGATCAAAGGGCAAGAGGCAAGGTCGTGAGGCTGTGCCCTTCGGGCGACACCCTTACATGCCCCGTCGAAGCGATAAAACAGTATCTAACATCCCGCCCGAAAGCGGAGGGCCCGTTGTTCCTCCACAAGGATGGGACTCCGCTGACGCGATACCAGTTTGGGGCAGTCCTTAACATGTGCGTGAAGGAAGCAGGCCTAGACCCAGGTTATTACACGGCGCATTCTTTTCGCATAGGGGCGGCATCGGTGGCTGCGAGCATGGGTCTACCTGCAGAACGTATACAACACATAGGGAGATGGCGGTCTTCTGCTTACCGTTTTTATATAAGGGACACCGAGCCAAGAATGTCGGGGCATTTGGGCACCCGTCAGCAACCGTCTAACTATGATTTCTTTTCCAGACGCGGAACCCCCGCGGGGACGGAAGGTGGTGTGGATCGTCGGCCACAGCATCGTCCATTGGGCTGGAAAGATGGCCGCCCGAAGTGGATGGGGCACTCAGCTGGGCCTAGGCGATAGGGCAAATATAATTTGGCTGGGCCGACGCGGTATGCTGTGGGAGCAATTGCTCCCGGCGCTGTCTGCGGCGGCAGAGAAATTCCCGACACCGGTAATAATGGTAATCCATTTGGGAGAAAATAACCTGCCCAAGGTTACGGGGCTTTGGCTTACAAAGAGGGTGAAGGCAGATCTGCAAAAGGTGCAGGATCGGTTCCAGGGATGCACTCTGATTTGGTCAGAAATGTTGCAAAGGAGAGTCTGGGCTAATGCCCACCACCCGGGCAGAGTGGACCGGGCGAGAAAAAGGGCAAACTCGGAAATTGGTAACTGGCTGCAGCGAACAGGGGGGTTCGCAATTTCTCATGCGGAGATTAGCCATGATAAGGATGAGTTGTATCGGAGCGATGGGGTCCATCTATCGGATGCTGGATGTAGTATATATCTCGGGGTCCTGAAACGCAGCCTATATAAAATCCTCTCAAGTTGAATTTTGGCGGCGAACCAGCCAAGCAGAGCTGGCGGTTCTGGTGGCGGTAGGCTGAGTTCAGGCCAACGGTTAAAAGTTGAAACGGTTAGGATAGCATAGGGTAGCAACATCTCCTTAAGAGATGGGTATTGGCCAGACATAGCCGCTCAGTGCGGCCCACTGCATGGCCAGCCCAAGGGTGAGAGACGAGCGGCCGAACCTGCTGGGCGGACCATGCACCAAACAGGAGGTTACGGTGTCCTCTTCCTTGTTGTTTAAACCCCTCGCCTCGGTGGGCGAGGGGATAGGTGCGAACAACCCGCCCTCGCCCGGTTAAACCGGTAGTAGGGGTAGGGTGTAAGTTGGAAAAGTTGGTTAAGATAGGGCACAGGAGGATTCCCCTAGGGCTTAACCCGAAGACGGTAGAGGAGGGCACCAGGCAAACAGGACAATGCCTGGCACAATAGGGGAACCTCCTGTTGGGAAGGTTAACAGTTAGGGATAAGGGATTGAAAGGACCCCAGTTTAAAGGGGGAAGTGGGAGGGTTACCTCTTCCCCCTTTTTTGGGATAATTAATAAAGAGTGCGGCCGTTCAAACCCATATATTGTGTCCTCGTCTTCTTTGGAGGGGGGTGCGTCGACAATCTGATGAATGTATCGCAGGCCAATGAGCAGCACAAGCAGGCTACAGTAGTCTCATGGCACTCTGTGACTGCTCAATGCCTGCTGCCTCCCACAACCAATCAGGGGGGGTCTGGGGGAGGGCACTGCAACCCTTTATAATGGGAGGACCAGGCTTTTTCTTTCTGTCCTGTGAGAGCTCTGCTTGTCAGGTTGTATTTACAGAACTGTGGTGCTTGCACACAAAAAAATCCTCCCTAGCCCTCATTGTATTACCACCAATACCTTTCCTTCCTCATACCCTACATTTTACCTTCTCCTTTCCCTGCCCTTCTCCGCCCCTGTACATTTTATTTTTTTATATATATATATATATATATATATATATATATATATATATATATATATATAATGTTATCGGAATTGATACCGAAACCAAAAATAAAATCTTCGTTTGAAATGATACCAATACCAATAACAACAACGATAACAAAAACAACATTGTCAATAACGATAACAAATACGACATTTTAAATAACAAAATGATAATGAAAAACAAAAACGACATGAGGGCCTGGTACACACTCCTAGCATTTTCCTATATTACAGGTTCTTCAAACAAGACACTACAGGAATTAAAAGTAAACAGGGTAGCTTTTCATAGGATGCTGAGCATGAAGCTGGCTCAGCTGTCTTCATGGGCACTGCTAGGATATTAATTTGAGGGAGCAAAGTGGTGGGTAAAGACCTTTTGGGGGTACATTTTGCTATACACATTATAGATTGGGGAAAGTAACAAAATGTGCAAAGTTATATTAGTATTAAAAAAGTGTAGGCTAGTTTTTTAATTCAGCTATAACCTTAATCCACTGCGATTGTTTGACAGTTTGCTGTGAAGCTATTCTACTTCTTTGTTGGATGAGGTAGTAGAAGGGGTAACAGGAAGTATTTGGGAGGGGCAGGGGCATCTCTTGCTACTCATTGGTGTCAGCCCTACTCAAATTTCCATATAGCACAGCCACTGACTGGCATAATGACTGAGACAGTAATGCTTTCTCCAAGCATCTTGGTGGAAGAGGAGAAACTGTTTGTCAGGTATAGAAAATGTGGCTCAGCTCTAGTGGGGTGGAAATCGAATTAGCCACCGGTGTTGTGGGAAGGACTGTAGTCTTTGGCTAGGCATTGGGGTTAACGGAAATCAACCTGTTTCCAAACACATTGAACATCAACGCATGTACACATACGCCAATTATTTACGCAATGTGTGATCCAGCCTGAAAGGCATGCATGATACAAATCTCCCTTTCAGGGCTTTCCACTGACAGGTATTCTCAGAGTTTCAAAGGCTGCTTTCCCACCCTCTATAGCAGAGATCAGCAACATTGGCACTGGCTGTGGGCCATTTGAATGGGCAACAAAAAAGCAATTGTTGGCAGCTCGCTAGATCGAATGAAGTAAGAAACAAGTCTCCCTGCTGTGCCAATATCTTGGGAGGCTTCCCAGAAGGGGTTGCATGGGCACTGCCTGAACTCTTCTGAGCTCAATAGACTAGAACATGAGCACTGCCTGCTGCCATACATGACCTCTGAGCACCTCTGTATATTGGGTGACAACCAGCATAGCCTAGTGGATAAGGTTTTGGACCTAAAAGCCCAGGCTTCAGTCCCATCAACTTGCTGGGTGGCCTTGAGCAAGACACTCTTACTGAGCCTCAGTTCCCCATCTGTAAAATGAGAATAATATGACCTACTTTACAGTTTTGTTATTTTGAGGAACTAGATGAGGATTGTAAAGCAAAGCAGTATAGAAATAGCAACAAGCAAAATGTGAGGAGGATTGTCTGTCTACTCCTTTGCATCAAAGCCAGTGCTACTCTAGCCTCCAAAGAAATCTACCAATAGGAGAAACACACAGCAGCTCAGCTCCCAATTCTTAACTATCCCTTATGTAAGGGGCATTTTACACCTATAGCCACATGCACACCTTACACTAGGTAAGAATTACTGAAACCATTCTGGGAACCCTGCTAACAATTCTGTGGAGTAAATCAAAAGCACCTTAAGTAATAAAATCCTGAAGAAACTACATCAGATTTTAAATCTACACGTCAGACTGCAGAGTATACACTCAGAACTACTACTGAAGTCAGTGTCCTGCTAATAGGAGATACCCAGCAATTTCTCCAAATACAAGATTCTAAGAGGTAGGTCATTAAAACCTTAGACTGGTCTGTTTCCCCTAGCCACGGCCCCTCCCCAAAGAACATCAGCATAGAGACCTGTATGTAGAGAAACAACTCCTCCCCCCCCCCCCCCAATCACAAGATGCTACAAAATCACAGGGGCAGAGCTACGTCAGAAAAGGGATGGGGGTTAAGGGTTACATGAGGCCTCGGCTCAGAAGAGCCCAGCTGCATTGGGAACAGGTTCAGGTTGACGTCAATGCAGTAGGTCTCAGACTGGGCTTGGAATGAATTTCAGTACCTGTACAATGTATATATCTGTCTTTTTAATAGGAGGTTTGTTTTGAATTCTGTTTTGTTCATCTAAACATGCATTTTCCCCACTGGTAACACTGGAGGAAAGGCAGCGAACATGGGTCCCATAGCCCTTGTGTATAATAAAAGGTTGCAAGTCGTTTGATTGCTTACCCTAGCACTGCAGACAAGACAGCGAAACTTGTAATGCAGTGTATAGATGGAAGGTAGGAATATAAACACTAGAGTATATTTTCCAGCACTATATTTTCCTTTCTATAAGAAAGGGTGGGAATGTGTATCTTTTAATTTGATCACTGGGTTTTTTCATGTTGAAAGTAAAATTGTGTCTATCCGCCTGTGAGAGAAAGTAAAATTGGCCAGGTTTCGTTGTAACTACATATGTATTATAGCAGGGGTTCCACCTCACTATGGGTAAGTGTTTGCAGGATGAATGCCCAATCACACAGTTACATTAGGGATTAGCATTTACCTGTTTATTCCTATACTCATCACAGTCCTTCTGTATCAGGCTTTACCACAGACCACAGCCTCTATGAAGACAACAATGGGTATTTTCAAACGTGACGCTACCACAGGTGGCCACGCTTACTCCAGTGTGGCCACCCATGGCGGTGTCATATCTGTTCTGACCTGCCAGATGTTTGCTGTGGATGGGAGCAGAGTTTTCCTCAGACCGTGGCAGGGTAACTCCAGTTTGAGCACTGGATTCCCTGCCAGTGCACATCCTGGAGTTAGCCCTGCCACGGTCTGGGAAAGGTAACTCTGGACTGTGGTAGAGCAGGCCATCATGTCTGATGGTCCGCTCTACCTAACTCCAGTCAGTGGCCAGAACCTTTCAGGGAGGGGACCGCACCATACTGAGCAGCACATGGGTGGGGCCACGCGGACCACATTCACACATCCCCCTGCCCCCTCCCCACCCTGGCCGCTGGCATGTTTGTTTGGAAGTGGGGCCAGATCCTACCTGTGGGCAGCTGTCACGTTTGAAAATGCCAACAGTCTTTACATACAGGACAAGGCCTAACCAGGTATCAGTCTACTGGCTGGCTCAGATCCAGCTCACATCCCAGGCTCCAGGATCTCCTTTCTTCAGAAACAGCCTCTATCAAGAATGTGCTCTCTTCAGCATCCAAGAGCAGACTTCCTGCCTCACTTCCTATGGCTGGCTCTCTTTTGAAGCTGAGCCACAGCTTAAATACTCTCACTTCCTGTGGCAGCCATTTTGGGATACTCTATATTCTATGCGCCATGCTGTGGCTCAGCTCTGCCACAGTATTATATAGGATTGCGGAGTTGTTTTTGTTATGCTCTGTATTTAGTTCTTGTAACATGAACATTAATAAATATTCTAATTATAAAAAATGTAAAATTGACCAGTATAAGAAATAGGGGGAGGGGGTTTGATCATTGGCTTTTGGGAGTGCTCTCTGCTCCCATGTGGAGAAAGAGACCTCTGGATGAAAATAAAATGTTAGTGGTGTGGCATCCTCAGCCTGGTGGGTGGGGGAAACAGCACAAAGTGCCTTGCATTACTACTCAGTGAGTGGCCATCCCCTCTAGCCTCTTAAAGAGTAATGTTGACATATTCTCAAGATAGTCCTTTCCTGTCACTCAAGATCTCCTGGCAGAGGGCAGATTAAAATGGAGAAAATTGGTACCAATCCTGAGATAATCTATGGTTGCTTTCGAATGTGACAACGCCTGGTTTGACCCGCTCTGGCCCATGCGGGCCAGCACCAAACCCACATGTCTGTTCTGGGCCTGCCAGATGAGGGCCCGGTTCAAACCCTGGTAGTGTAGGAAACTGGGTCAGAAACATGGGCTCAGAAGGAACTGGGCCCACAGTCTGGACCCAAGAGTCACCCAGGCAGGCCAGAGTGGGCCAAACTGGGTGGGTGTGTATGTTTTTGTGCCAATCTAGCCCTGCATGGCTGCTTGTCATGCCGCAGACATTGCTGCCTGTAATGGCAAGGGCAGGACACCGTCCCACCACATCATTCCCCGCCTTTCTCCCTGGCCAGGTAAGGCTGCAGGAACATGTATTCCATTACTTGACCTGACCCTGACGAGGGTGGGATATTACATGACTTAACCTAGGCTGGGACATGCAGCCACCGTGCTGGCTGTGCGTAGTTAACACCCAATGTGAGGGAAGGGGGGATCCAGCAAGAGGGGCAATCTTTGGAAATTTTCACATCAGTCCATTGTTAGGTTTTCCTGGGTTAGCCCTTCCCCAGTTATATTATATTCATGGAAACGCATCTGTAGAGCAATACATGAACAACTATTTTAGGTATGAAGCTGAAAGTCTGAAGAAACTGAAAATGTGAACCTTCAGTTTGAACAATGAAAATAAGCTGGTCATTTTCACTTTTGTAGATTGTGAGTATCACTATCTGGTTCTAAGGAATTAGGCAAGCACTGATATTTGGATTGCACTGTGAATATTTAAAAAGGTAATTTAAATATTTCAATTTTCATATAATTTAAAAACACCCTTTTGTTTTACAAAAATCTAAGTTTGGGGGCTGAAAATGATTTAGCAGTGTCTCTTTCCATGACTATTAAGCATCATAAATTCATTCAGTAATAGCTCCTAATAAATTCAAACTGGGTAAATTTGTTTTGGGATATTTATGGCCGTTTTTACATGGACGCCTCCCCGCTTTGGTGTTCGGGCAGGTGTGCGTGTGTGTCCGTGTAAACAGTGGGTGAAGGGGTGGGTGGGTGTGCTCGGTGTTCATCTGTGTGAACACCGAGCGGGATGGGTGGGGATGCGTGCACGTTCCCACGCAACCCCCCCTCCACCTATGGAGCACTCCAGAAAACCAGCCGAGGCCCCATGGGTGGAGAAGGGTGGGGGTGCGCGTGTGTCCATGTAAAGGGACACACACACACACACACACCTCCATCCACCATGTCAAAACACCCATCCCCCGACCCACCATGTAAAAAGGGCCTATGAATCAATCTGGAAGATAAGGGCTTAATTATGCAATCACGTATACACAGGAGTAGTTACAGTTGTATGAATGGAGTTAAGTGTTTGCCCTAAACTACGGTAATAAAAAACTGAAAATTTTAAAAAGGAAGAAGCAGATGATCTAGCTAGCTTCCTGTGGCTTTAGGCATGCCATACATATAGATTGTAGGACCAGGAAGCTGGTGGTGTAGACCAAGGGTGAAGGCTAGAAGCCTATCAAAAGACCAGCAAGTAAGGTCAAGCTAGTCCAGAGAATCTAAAGGAGAGCAACTTTACCAGTGGCACAGCAGGTGGCTCTCAAAACCCAGAGCCATCAGTTCAAGACTTGATCCTGACAACTGGTTCATAAACATAGTGGGTACAGCTGAAATGAACAAGTTCTATATTTGCAAATATTATTTGCAGCCATCTGAATACCTGCACCTGAAATTAGCATATTTGTTTCTTTGGATATTTGGTCATCTTATTCTGGCAACTATGATCATGAACTGAAATTACCACAATAACCAAAACTGTGGGACTGAAAAACCCAGGAATAATATCTGAAATAAATAAATGATATGGATAGTGGATACCATATTTATATCTGCTTCATCCAGACAAACCTGAAGCAGGGAAATTAATTGGCTATATTCATTTTTTGGATTATTCATGTCAGCTCTAATGGTAAGACATGAAACAGAAAAATAGGAATCATCTGTTGATTGGCTTGTTTGTCTTTTGCCACAGCAACTCATTTATATCTCCATTTAGCTTTCCAAATTCTCTGTGTTTAAGCAATTATTTTTAAAGGCCCTTTATTTCATTATTTCTTGCATTGAAGATGTTTAGTTTGTGAACTCATCATTGAGTCTGTTCAGTTAGCAATGACCCCTGCTTTATCTTTTATAGCTTACTTGCTCCTTGTGGTCAATATGAACCCTGCATAATAGAACATTTCCAGCTGTAACTGGAGAGCGTAGCCCTACAAAGATCTGAGCCACTGACTTTAATGCTGTGCAATCTTCATCTCCAAAACACCTGTTCAGATTGTGACTGACAAACAATCATGTCATTATTCATCTGTGAAATTGGCATGCTAAGTCCCACAGGCCTGAAATCCAAACCATGACAACAAAGAGCTCAAAATAAGGCAAATTCTCTAACATTTGGCTATTCATTCTTTTTAACATTATAAATATAACCTCTGGTTTATTTATCTGACTGTGCCAGGAGGTGGAAAAGCACACATGCATGCTTTTTCTATCTGTAAATGTGTCTTAAGTAGTGATAATAATTAGAACAATATTAATATACCATTCAGCAAAGGCCTTTTATTTGGGATTGCTTTGGTTTGGCCTCACAATGATAACCATGGTTACATCTGAAAAATTAGTCATTGATTCTTACTGGCTGTATTAGTCATTACTAGGGCTGGGTAGAGAACCATTCCTGGTTCTCGTAAGATTCTCTTGAGGCTGCCTCACGGTGAACAATTTTTTATTTTTTTAAAAAAAACCCCACTGTGCATGTGCAAAATGGTCACCAGGGCTGTTCTGAACATGCACAGCCCTTTTCCAAAATGGCACCGGCAGCAAAGCAGAGAGGGCGGAGAGGAGTCCTGGAGTAGCCCCAGACTCAGAGAGAGGCAGCCAGGTGAGTAAAAGTTTGTTGTTGTTTTTTAAAGTGCAGGGGGAGATTCTCGCTTTTCTCTGTGAGAGTCACGGCAATTCTTGCCTCATTCTCGTTTGCAAGAACAAGCTGAGAACCCTGATTCTTATCGAGAAAAGTGAGAATCCAAGAAGTCAGTTTCAGCCATAGTCATCATTACAGATAATTTTGATGGTATTTCTTTTACCTTTTGTTTCAGCTGGACTTAACTCATTTATTGGCCCTTTAAGGGGACTATGGCTCTTTTTACATGGACGCCCCCCGATCCACGCGTGCAACTGCTTGGGCAGGGTGTATGTGTGTCCGTCTGACCACCATGGCTGGTGAGTGGGGGTGCGTGGGTGGGCATCCGTGTGGTGGGCCGCCAATGTGCCAAACACCTACTGTGGCATCCCCCCATCCCCCCTACACTGCTGCTCCTTCCTGGTCCATTTAAAAAGGGCCTATATGGAACAGTAGACAACAGTGCTTGTGGAGCCGTATGTTTTGAAAAATTATCCCCCTTGCAACAAGGAAGATCCACAAAGAAGAGCTATCAATAAAGATCTTTTTGAAGATCTCTTGATGGCTGTGTTCAGTCGCTTTCATACACTCACTGCCTGTTCCTCTCTCCATATATGATTTGTGGTAGATGAGGACACTTAAAGAAAAGCAACATTTTTATACAAGGTAAAGCAATAAAACTTGCCCACTAAAACAGCAAGCCTTTAAAAACAATGGGGTCACTAAATTCCAGGTATAAAGCTGGGTCTACTCAGACCAGGGCTCTGCAGTGCTTATGGGTGGGGCTCATAGCTATGTTATAGTTAGATTCACAACCACTGCCTTCCTAGTCAATCGTGAGCTTGGCTGCCACCCTAACAAAAATAGTGACATCCAAGGATGGGGAGGCTGGTGTGAATGCCAAGTGTGTGCGTCTCAGGATCAGAATCAAACACTAGCAGGTGCCATGGTGCCATATCCGGACCCTGCACCTTTGCCAGTGGGTTGTGGCAGGCCTCCCGGTATGTCTCCTCCATGTGTGAACAGAATGGGGAGCGGGAGTGGCACCTGAGATAGAGCTGCACCTGAGATAGAGCTGCAGCGGGTAGTACATTTGCAGGTAGTACATATTATTATTACCCATGGATAATACCTGTATTATTAATTTTCTTGCCCAAGAACTTGTTCCAGGTGAGAAAAAAGTTGTTGAACATATGCAAAATGGCTTCCAAACTGTTATGCACATGCAAAAAATGACCTCTATCGTTACCAAAATGACAACGATGCTATTGCTGCCATTTTGATTAAGGGTAATTTCAGACGTTACGTGATCACAGTCAACCACACTGAATCACAGTGAATTTGGTGTAGTGGCTGTGATCGTGCAAATGTCTGTTTGAGCCCCGCCAGATGTTCACCACGGTGAATTTCTGGTGGGGTTCAAAGCTAACCACGATTCTGAAGGTGAGGCCGGCCTCACCTCCAGAATCGTGGTTAGCTGGACCATGATCAAGAACAGAGCGAAGGTAACATCTGTTACCTTGCCCCAGTCCTGACTGTGGCCCAGGATTGGGCGCAGAAGCCTGATTGGCTGCTACGTCTGCCCATCGCCCCAAGGATGGGTGGCTGGTGGAGCACGGGGTGGGCGGGGGGCTGCTCCCTGCACAGCCCCACCCCCTCCCTGATCCTCCTCAGAGATCAGGCCGACATGTCTAAAGGACGGCCAGCCTGATCACGGACCGGGATCCAAGACTGATTCCGGTCCAGGGTTCAGTGTGGTGGGCCAAAAGGCCCGTCATGTCTGAAATTACCCTAAGGATGTGGCCATTTTTGCACATGAACAAAACAGTCTGGAGTTCATTTTGCACATGCGTAATGATTCATTTATTTATTTAAATATCTCGCTGAGTACTCAATGAAAATTCCCAGTTCATCTTGGATGAGTTGAGAACCAGGATTTTGATGAGATTCTCGAGGGGTAAGTAGTGACCAGACCGGAGGAGTAGCAGCCCAGCAGTGAGGTGAGTCAGCCTGGGGAGTTGGGTAGCCCGTTGGGCCGCGTTAGGTACCTATTGGTGCCCGAATGTAACTGAGGCAAGTCCAGGTTGATCAATATAGGGAGCACCACTTCCAGTGCTACCAAAGCTACAGCTGCAGAGGTAGGGAAAGCCATCCACCATGCTGCTGGTAGATTCCTTGTGCTTAGCTACATAGCCTCCTGACTTTCCCATTCATCCTCTGCAGGTCTCAAGTCTCTAAAGCAGAGGTGAGTAACCCATGGCTCACAGGCCAAATGCAGCCACCCAGAAGTCAACCTGTGGTCTTTAAACATTGAGTGTGTGTTGGGAAAGGTTCAGAACTTTAGCCTGGTGTCTGGTTTTTGCGATGTTGTAGACAACTGACCAGAGAACTAAACCCAGAGAAATGGTGGAGAGGCAACTACTATTGCTGTTGAAACACAGAGCATGGTTGGGTGCACCAGGAGTTTTCTTAGAGGCATTTTGGTAGTAAAGGGGGTTTTGTGATTGTTAGGGATGTTTGTGAGCTAGACCTTGGCCATCTTACTAGTTTAGGTTGCCCACCTCTGCCACAAAGTCTAGGAAATACCCTGTCATTATTCAAACAATTATGTAGGCTAGTCCAAATCATACCAGAAGCCACTTATGAATAAACAATAATTATTGAATATTCTAGGTAAAACCCTCAGCTGGTGTGTAAACTGAAATGAGCTGCAATCCAAGGGCTTCAGTGGTTCTACTCTTGAGTAAATGATTTGTGGATTGCAGCCATGATTTTAAAATGTTTTTTCTTATCAAACTCCCATTGTTTTTACAATGGAAACCCAATCATTTTCAAGGGAAATGAGTAGTTTTAGGAAATATTCTGGTTTGCTCATCAAGCTGTTTACTGTCACTAAACAATTTTCCAGCAAGCTTTCAGCCACATCAAGTCTGAATGCTTAATTGCTACTGTCATTTATACAGATATGTCATTTAGGTAATTGTTGGGTATTGGGGAAAGTAGAAGAAAAAATTAACCAGATCCTAAGCTAAGTTGATGTGCCTCCTTTGGAAATGACTACTTCCATATACACCTGCTGAGGATGTGACTCAAAATCTTTCTTACTGAAAGTTAGAATTCCTGGTTATGACTTAAATAATTCTTCCATTGTCTCCATTGCTGATCAAAAATGTGGCGTGTAATAGGGCATTATAGAGCAAATACAGGGAACAAATTGTTTTACATCCACCACTTTGACTGTTTGCAAACCACACACAGCATAATCCATCTTTCTGAAATGTGTTGCCATTTTACATTTTTCACCCCAAATTTTCTGCAAATAATTTTTGAGTTGTTCAATACCAATTTGTTGGGAACATTCAATGAATCTAAATCAGGGATAGGGAACCTTTTCCCACAGTGCTTGATTTGTAAAAATTGAATTGCCGGGATCCAAGCCTGCCTCAGAAGCCATGCCCCCTGTCCTAGAAGCCACATCTCCCGACCCAGAGCTCATCAGAGCAGAGAAATTAATCCTGTTCTCCAGCTAGCAGCCCAACCAATAGACTTCCCTGCCTCTTTTCCATGACTTCAGAACAGATAACAAAAAAGGCATTAAATCAGAGCTGTCCCTAAAAATCCAGGACACCTGAGAGGTATACTCTACAGCTGAATATAAAACAGGGGGTCTTGTGAATGAATGAATGTTTTATTGTGACTCTAGCTTTCTCCATGGTCAAAAAGCCATAGCATAACCATGGCAATAGCAGAAACAATGATTATAACAATAACAATAATAGACTAACAACAACTTCAATTAAAATTTTTCCATTATTTCATCAAAATCACATAAAACAAAATTTCCATCCTTAAAATATCCTTATTCAGTAAAATATGTCTATAACACAAAGTCACGCCCGTCGAGCTTAATTATTCGACTTTACTCCCTTAAAGCAGTAAATACTGCCTAATTAGCCACACAAAGAGTACTCCCTAATGTCATATCAGACCAAAGGTATAATGCAAAAACCAATCTAAAGATCTCCCCCAACCATGCAGACAACCCCCTCAATTTATCAGCTCCTCCCGTATTCTCATAGCCAAAAGGGCAAAGGTAGCCACTCAACCTATTTCTTCATCTGTTTGGGCAGTTAATTGTTTTTTAATCCTTTGACCCGGTGTCATATAAGCTTTCCCCCTCAAAAGAGGAGCAATCCATGTCTCCCTTATGGTGGTATAAAATACACAATCGATCGAACAAAACATGCACTAGATCTTCTACAACCAAGTCATTGCATTGACATAATCATCGAGAATAAGGCAAGTTCTTAAATTGACCCAGGGTAATGGCCGAATGAAATAGCTGGAAACGCAAGAGAGTGAAACATCTGTGCAAACTCGGGTTTCTAATCGCATCTAAGTAATGCTCAAACTTATGGCCTTCTTTCAAACGGGAATACCATGGGGTGGCCTTCCAGGTAGCTACTTCCGCTAAATCCTCTTGCTGGCTATATCTGCCGATCTGGAGGTAATTAATCTCTTTTGCTGGTTTATATTCAGCCCCCAAAGAAAGGTGAAAGATAGGCCCATAGCCCTTAGATGATCTATAACCCCACAGAGCCTGGGGTACTGATTGTGATTTAATCTATATAATAGCCAGCTCAAGAGGTGGAGCAGGAAAATCATTAATGAAAGCCAGATAAATCATTCAGCAAATTTTTTTTTGCTTTTGTTTCCCAAAATGACCAATATCGACCTTTTCCTGGTCTTCCGCATTTTAAGGAATACATTGCTGCTTGGAACATTTCTTAGGGTTAAGCCCCCATATGAATTTAATTGCTGGGGCTGAGCCCTGGTAAGACACCCCCCACACACACACACACACAAAATGACCCCTGGTTCCCCACCACCCAGTGGTTGAATCCCCCACCCGTTGAACAGCTCTAGGTGTCGTGCAGGAGGAGGGGGAACATCACCCCTTAGGTAGGCAATGTAACCCCCTCCCCCCCCACACACACATAGGGGATCCTGGTGTTTACATATGGGGTGTGCCCATCTATGTAGTGGTGGTGGGGGCCTGGCCATCAGTCCAGAAGTGCTCAGTGACTGTCCAGTGGCTGGCAGGCTGTGAAATGCAGCAGCCAGGCTGTACTGCATAAGAGCACAGAGGAACCTACAGGGGCCAGTTGGTGGCCGCTTGTAGGCTGTAAAAGAAACATGGCACCAGAGGTTCCCCACCCTTGATCTAAGTCAAGGTTCAAGCTCTTTTGTTTGGACTCGTTTGTCAGAAAACCATAAAAATGTCCATTTTATGGTGGAAATTGTTCATGATTATTAAGCTTAATAAAAATGAGACATGTTTTCTGTAAAAAATATCTAAACATTTCTGTAAAGTTTTCACATAATTTTGGGATGAGAGTACAACAAACAAAGCAAAAAAGTAAAGTGTTTGGATTTCAGTTGTCAAAAACCGGGGGCGAAATGTGTTTTTAACAATTGTTTCCCTCTTTCACTTTTTTCTACCCTAATTTTTTCAAAGTGAAGAAAAGGGATAGAAGAAAGGAAAGCAACTTGCACACACACACACACACACACTTTTTTATTGTTGTAGCCATCAGAAGGGAAACCTTTTGATGATAATTCTCGGTGGGGGATGAAAAAACAAAAATGTTGACTAAGGCTCGCTCTCTCTCTCTCATTCCTGATACCAAGCTCCTTTGCTGGAGTTTAATTGGGTAAAGCAAGCAAACAAACACACGCACAAAGAAAAGAAAAAGAAGGTATATATGCACTGAAGTACTTTATGTAGACAATCAGATGAATATACATGGGTTCTGTATTCAGTATTCCCTGAACTCTTTACCACTAAACCCTTAATTGACACCAATTTTGAAACTACTTACTCACAAATACGTGGTTTCAGGATTGCAGCCAATATTAGTAAGATTTCCAGAGGTTATACTAATGACATTTGATGTGAGCCATTTTATCACTCATAATTTCCCAAAGATCTAGAGGGAGAGAAATGTGCAGGGTGGGGGAGTTTGAAGGTGGCTGCATACCAAATGGAAATTAATATAACAACATGCCTCCCTGTAAGGAGGGCTGGTATTCTGAGAATGCCTTAGCTTGTGAAGAGGGGGCATTTGTCAATGGTGTAACTCATTTTTGAAGACCTCTCTCAGAATGAGCCCCAGTAGATGAATGATTGTAGGTGCCCCTGACAGAGAGTTGATCTGGGCTGTTTTATACAATACGTTATTTCACAATAAGAAATTTCAGTCTGGTGGTCCTTAAAGTGCCCGCTGAAGGCTCTAATTAGTGATCATTTAAAGTACTTATGTAATGTTAACTCCTGCACACAAGGGATGCTCTTGAGACTGGCCCCCGTTCATTCATTTCATTTTGGAGCTTTGAAGATAATTGATTTTTGAAGACTGCAGCATTCCCTCAAAACCCAAAGACTAATACAGTGGGGAGCTAATCTTGACTCAGCCTTTCATGCAATCTGTAAAGAAAGAAATGACTGTTTGCTTTTCCTCCCTTGATATCAATTCATAGAGGTTAAAGTCAATAGATTAACCAAATAAGGTAGAGTTTAAAGCATAATTAGGCTGCTACAGACAAGGTTAATTATGATCAAAAATCATGATCAAACAATTTTAATTATAAACAATAATTGGGATATAATAAAAGGGGAAAAATAAAGCAAAATAGGCTCGGGCAATGGAGATTGTTGTAAAGGGGAATTTTTAAAAATTAATTTGAAAAGAAATTCTAAAAATAGGCCCAGACTTGCTGAGACAAGCTGATTTACAATTGCATCAAGTGAAGGTGGGGAGAACAGATGTGAAAAAGGTACCTAAAACTTACAGTAGGGTGCAATCCTGAACTCATTGGGTGCTTTTACATGCACAGCACCCACAACTCAGCTCTGCCTCACACCAGGATAGCCTGTCCATTTAAAGACAGTTCACCAGATGTGAAGGTGGAGCAGAAGTGGAGAAAGTGGTGCCTGCTCCACTCCAGCCCTGCTAGCGGTGCTCTGGAACATTCCGGAACACCGCCAGCAGAGTGGCGCAACCAAACCCTGGGCTTCTGTCCAAAGGTTGCCCCAGGTAATGCCACAGAGCTGCGGGTAGCGGCCTAGAGCAGCGGCTGATCCACCTGCAGCTGTATGGTGTGGGAGGGTACTTTCAGACATGACGCTAACCACCCTTGGTGTTTATTTATGCATGTTGCAGGGCTGTATTGGTGCCCTATGCAGCCCTGCAACATGCATAAATAACCACCAAGGGTGGTTAGCATCATGTCTGAAAGTACCCGGAGAGGGATGCCGTACAAGCAGACTGTGGGCTGTGGCAGCTACTGGGTCTGTATAAACCCACTACAGTTAGGACTGCACACAGGAGATGCTGGACCAGCCGCCCCTGGAGCAGGTCTGGAAGTGGCCATCCTTGGGTCTGTCTAAAGACACCCTAAGTCAATGGCAAAATTCCCTTTTATTCTTGGCAACATCTCTGTGTAATTTAGCACTGGCCTCCTTATGCTGAGTTAAAACCCTCTAAGAACTGCTATAAAGTATGGCCTGGCTGCAAAGAGCCCCAAAGAGGACTGGGGCCTAGATGAAAACCATTATGGTTATGAGTATCCCACACACATCCGTTTTCTTCCATTTAATTGGCATTTTTACACATACCTTAAAGTTCTGGATTTTTCAATCTTCTGGGTTTACAAGTTCACAAGTAAGTTCTGGATGCATTTTTCACACATGCACTGCCCTGAGGCAGTTCCTGAATGCATTCTTCACACAGACACTGCCCTGAGGCAACCTAAAGTATCTGCAGCTGTAGATGCGATGGCTGCCATGAAAACCAAGTGACCACAGCTGCCTGGAGCAAAGCAGTTTACCAGAACATTTTACACACAAAAGTTCTGGGAGAACTTCTATGCAGAAGTTCAAAGAGACAGATGTTTAAGATGTGGGTGAGTGATTTAGACACACAGAAAGTTCAGGATGTATCAGCAAACATGCAGGAGAAATGTGTGTGTAAAAACACCCAATGTCTTCTATTCCTTTCTGTTACTGCACTGAGAAAGAGGAGTGTGGTGTAGTGGCTGTATGTGCAGTATCTGGACTAGGAGGTATGTGGAGACCCTGGTTCAAGTCTTGCTTTAGCTAGAAGTTCTGGTGAGCTTGGGCCAGTCACAATATTCTTTCAGTCTAACCTATCTCACAGGTTGTTGTGAGGATTAAAAGTTGTGTTAAACTGCTGAAGCCCTCTAAGTGCCATGGCCAAGTACACGCACCTGAGACTTCGCATCCGCCTGAATGTTTGTTTGTCTTCTCCCATGTCTCTCCCGCTGTCCCCTCTCCTTGTCTCCCCCTCCTTGTCTTTTAGATTGTAAGCCACAGGTAGGGACCGCAGCTGATTATATGTTCTGTACAGCGCCAGGTTGTTACTGGCGCTTTATAAATGTTTAATAATAATAATAATAATAATGGCAGTGGGGCACTATATAAAAATTAAATTACATGCTGGGAATATTGCACTGGAATGATCCTGATGTGATGGTTTTCACCAGATCTAACATTTGATTCTTGGCAAAGCAGAGCTGCCCAGAGGCTCCTAAAGGCTCAGGGTAAAAGGCCCCCTTATTCTACCATTCACTATGTTCAAACTTACATCTGAATTCCATTGTGGGGTCCTCTTCTGTGGAAGACCTGGGACAAATTGTCCATGCCCCTTCCAGATGCCCCTGCAGCAAAACAGTCATAGCATTTAAGGTTCTGACCCATGGAATTTACAGCCCACGAACATTAGCTCCTTGAAAACGAATGAGCTCAAGACCATAGGTACAACAGCCAGAGCTGTGGGGGGGAGAGGAACATGTCCATCTTTACTTTCTCTTGCACTCTTTTTGTCTCTCTCAATATTCACAACCTGTGCAATCCATTTAAAAAAAACCATGCCTTTCTCTCCAGCATTTAATAGGGGTGCATATGTCATTTTCGTTGTATCAATAATGAAAACAAAATTTGTTGTTTCGTTATCATTATTACAATAATGAAAACAACAAAAATAACAAAATCAGTAACGATAATGAAAGTCATTATTTATTTTGTTATTGCCTAGTAGCCAGTGGCAGGTGTTTTTTGAGGGAAATGTGGTGAGAGGAGGAGGGAGCAGACATCTCGGAGCCAGAAACAGTGTTGAACTCTTGAACTGGGCCTGTGATGGGAGGGGAAGGACCTGATGGATGTAATTACTGGCCAATGAGCAGTGCAAGCAGGTTCCAAACAACTGAATGGCACCCTGTGATTGCTCAATGCCTCCTGCATCCCAGATCCAATCAGGGGAGCTTGGGGGGCGGCACTGCAACCCTTTATTCTGCTGGGCTGGGTTCCTTGACTCTGGTTCTGTGTTAGCTATTGCTCTCTTACACACACACACACACACACAGTATTCCAGTATTTGATCCTATTATCCTCTGTTTCACCTTGAGATGAGGCGAAACAAGAAACACCACCTTCTTGGTGAGAACCGGTGAACTTCGAGGGGCGGGGGGGGGGGGGGCAGCAGTGCCCCTGGAAGTGAGCAGGGGACAAGGCAAGCCCCCATATCATTTCTGGGGCCCGCACAGTGGGGGAGGGAGGAGGCAAGCAGGAAAGGATTGAATATTTACTTACCTCCCTCTGTGTGTGTGTGTATATATAAACACACACATACAAGTCCACAAGTAAGTTCCGGGATTAGGTATACTGGAAAAATAGGATCAAATACTGGAAGAATATGAACATTGGTCTGTGCATGCTCCAGCTTTTTTCCCTTCTTTTTTTTTTGGAACTGGAGCCGGGAAGCCCATCAGTGCAGCGAGGAGCATCGGGACCCGCCCCCCTCAGCAGTGGTGCAGAGCGGTGCAGAGAGGAGCAGGAGGGGACACATACACCCCCATTGACTCTGGAGGGAGGTAAGTAAATCTTCAGTCCTTTCTTGCTTGCCTCCTCCCTCCCCTGCAGGTGCTATTGGGGCTTCCTTGCCCCCTGCTCACCTCCACCACCCACCACCACCCATTCCCCCTGTGATAATTCACGAGATTCACGATAGGAGGGCAAGAGCTCCCAAGATTTCGCCCCCTTGTCTCGAATTTCATGAATTATTGCAATATTTTTAAAGAGGGCTCGTTTCAGCCCTAATATATATATTTATATATATATATGATATTGGGTGATTTCAGATGTTACGCAGTCCCGAGTCACCACAGTGGATTCCCAGTGGTGGTGAACCGAGCAACCACCGCCCGTGGTCCAGGAAGGCCGCAAACAGATGTGACGGGAGCGGGACCACGGCAGGGAATTTGGCTGCCAGATCACGGCCCAGGGCAGCGCAACAGACGTGTCGCTGATTCCCGGCCGTGGTCAAAACACCCACAAGGCACCGACGAGGGGCAGGACACAGACATGGCCGGTTGAGGGTAAAGGAAGCCAGAAGGGACGAAAGGGAACGCCCACACAAGGGAAACAGGAAGGGAGGGTGAAGAGGGAGAAGAGCCTCCGAGGTACCACACACAACAGGCACAGAGATAATGAGGGCACAGGGGAACACACAGCACAAACACATGCCCAGGCACACACACACCCACACCGGAAAGGAAGGGAAGGGGGGACACAGCGGGACAGACAACACACAGAGCACCACGGGCAAAGGGGGGCAGGGAGGGGGGCGCAGGACAGGGCGGGGGGGGGAAATGGCCCAGGGGCAGGGCAGGACACAGGCAACGGCAGGCGGAACCCCAACAACAGCACAATCCACACATGGTGACCCCCCCCAAGCAACACAGGCAGTCCCGGAATGGGGGGAACCCAGAAGGTTGGGGCACAGGCACAGCGGGAGGCCACATGGAACAGGGAGTGGTCCGGGAAAGGTCCAGGAGGCACACATGCACCCCAAGCGCCGGCGAAGGTGCCATGGAGGGGAGGCAGGAGAGCTGGGGCCGTGCAGCCTGTCCAATGTCACAAACCCACCCCCTCCCCAGAGGAAGCCGGGAGGTGCAGTCCGGGGACCCCAGACACCCGAGGTCACACAGGCACCCAAGGGGGGGCAGGGGCGCAGGAGGGACTGCAGGCATCTGAGGATGGTCAGCAGCACCCAGGGGAGCTGGGGGGCAGGGCGGAGAGCCGGACTCAGACACCAGAGATGGCAGCCACGGAAGGGAGCACCGGTTGCAAGGGCAGGTAGGGGGGCCCCCAGAGGGGGCCGGGTGCCACAGCCAGGGGCAGCAGTACCCCGGGACACTAGCAGCACAGCCAGGACATCAAGGAGGGAACAGGCAGCAGACCATGGCACCAGGGCAGAGGTGGGAGCTCAGAGTGGGGCTGGCAACCGGGGACCGGAAGGCACTGAGGGACTCACAGCCAGCTGAGGGGGACCACTAAGGGGCATGGGGCCAGGTGGCCTGCCAGGTGAATGAAGTGCAGCCAATGAAGCATGCCCCAGCAGTACCCCAGCACGGACATGTGGACCAACCCACATGCGAGCACCTCATCTCTGGAATGCACTCATCGGAAAGGGGAAGCAACCCCAGTGTCTCAGCATGCAGCCGGCAATCCCGGGCGCTCGCCTCATAGCCAAAGTAACGAAGGCCAGAGCTCAGGCTCGCACAGGCACCCGACAGGCTGTCCAGGCAGCTCAGGAGCAATTGCATGGCCGGGGTATGCCACAGGTCACACAGGGCCATGGTCTCACAGAAGGTCCACGTATGGGGGGCCCCATGGGGGCCGGGAGCCAGGAACCCGGTGGAAGCACAGCCAGCCATGGTCCCGCAAGCCAGGCAGAATGACACCATGGACAGGGGAGCCCGCAATCCCTGGAGGGGTGGGAGGGGAACCGGGGGAGCCCCAAGGCCAAGTGATAAGGCCACTGGCTGCAACGAGGCATGGCAACAGAGCGAGGTGTGGGGTGCGGACCCAGCTCAGCTGCAGGACCCGAGCACACAGACAGAACAGCCGACACACTAATCAGGCCTTCAAGGACACAGTTTTGCCAACACAGAGAGATGGGCAGTGACGACAGCAGGAATGCAGCTGCAGGCAGCACGCCCGGGCGCACGCTGGTCCGTGCGCAAGGCCCCGGGCAGGGACAGCAGGTGCACCCAATGGGCCGCCCCCCACGCCCTGGCCCGCCCACCCTGCAGGAGGAGGCCGGGCCCACCGGGAGGGGGCCGACATGGGCTGATACAGGTGCCCCCACCCGGTCACCGGGTCGCAACCCGGGGGTGGGGCACCATGTGCCCCAGCTTATAATGGGGCCGACTGCACCCCACCTTGGGCAGCTGGCACCATGGAACTGGACAGGTTGGGTGCCTGTGGGATACACCTAGTGCTCTGTGCCGAGTGTTACCGCTCGGACACTGATCAGCAGCGCATCCTGACCTCAGAGGTGCACCTGGGTGCCCGCCTGCAGGTTTGCATGGCCTCGTGCGCTGCACGGACCCGGAGGTCCCACCACGGCTGCAGGCACTCCCTGGCCTGGCTCAGGACTCAGCAGTTGACCGAGGCAGACTGGCAGGCCCGGATCCGTGGCCGGAGTAGGGCCGCTGTACTCCGCGAGGTGGCCAGGTGGCTCCAATGGCAGAGAGAGACCATGTGGTGCACCGCCCTGCTCGCAATGCCCATTGCCCGGTGGGTTTGGGTCACAGAGCGGGCGCGGGGGTGGTGGTCCCGGGCACTGGTTCAGTGGGACGAGGCCACCTGGAGGGCACACTTTCAGATGGACAAGCTCACCCTACTGCGCCTTGTAGAGCTGCTGATGCCGTGGCTGGAGTGGCAGCACACCCCCATGAGGACCCCATCCCCATGGTCCAGCGGGTGGTCATCGGGGTCTGGGGCTTCGCAATGCCCGACTCCTGCCAGTCCGTCTCCCAGCACTTTGGTGTCAGGGTGAGCACCATAGCCTGTATCCTCCAAGATGTATGCGAGGTTGTGGAGGGCGTGCTCCTGTACCGGGCAATCCAGCTGGTGGACCAGGCAGCTGTAATGGCCGGCTTTGCGGCTGGAGGGTTCCCCAACTGCATGGGCGCCATGGACGGCACCCATATAGAGATCCTCCGCCCCTCAGCTGGGGAGGCCGCAGAGTATGTCAACAGGCACCGGTACCACTCCCTGCATCTGCAGGCTGTCGTGGACCACCAGGGGTGGTTCATTGACATCTTCACGGGCAACTCCGGGTGCAGACACGATGCCCGGATCATGACCATCTCCCCATTCTATGCCTGGATGTACTGCGGGGACTTTGCAGACATGGGGATAACCCGGATCGAGAGGGTGCTCATGCCCCCCTGTATCCTGGGGGACCCAGCCTATCCCCTCACCCGGTGGCTGATGAAGGTGTTTCCGGTCGCCAGGACCCCAGTGCAGGCACTGTACAATTCCCGCCTGTGTGCAAGCAGGACCGTGGTCGATCGGACCTTCAGAGTTCTCAAGCAGTGCTGGAGGAGCCTCGCTGGCCGACTGGACTACACGGTGGAGACCTCGGCCCTGGTGATAGGGGCCTGCTGTGTGCTGCACAACATGTGCGAGACTGAGGGGGCAGCCCTGGAATACCCCATGCCTCCTTGCCCTCCCAGACCAGTGCCTTTGTACGTGAACACGGACAACCCCTGGGAGTACTGTTATGCCAAGCACATCCATGCTGCCCTGGCCAGGCATATCAGCTGGGAGGCCAAGGCGTGAGGGCGCTTAACCCCGACCCCACCACCCTGGGGCCCACGGCCGCTCCCTGGGCATCCCCTCTGTGGCCAGTGGCCAGCCCCCACCTCGGGGCCCATGAACGGACCACAGGAGGCAGTAGTGTTGTCCACCCATTTATTCACCCACCCAAGTACATGTGCCCCCACACCACCATCGCCCACTGTGCTGGTGTGATTCCCCTCACCCTCAGACCACCCTCCCCTTTCCCCCCTTCCCCCCCATCCCCCACATCTCCGGGGCCGCCCCCTCAGCCTGAGGGCACCACAGAGCTCTGGGTCTTGGGCTGTCCCTTTGGCCCCCCTGGGCGGCTGCTCCCTCCGAAGGCCTACAGGGACTGGGAGGCAGATGCGTGACCCCAGATGGCATGGGGGCATCTGGGGTGGTTGGGGAGGCAGTGGGGGCGCCGAGGGGCCCAGCATGGGGGCCTGGGCAGGCAAGGTGCCCAGCAGGGTGGCTGCCATCATATATGCACTCATGGTGCCAGCATGCAGCAGCAGGGAGGTCCTGATGTTGTGGGACCTATCCATTTTAGTGGCATGCTCCCGCACCATCCCCTCGATGGCCTGTTTCAGCTGCCCAAACACCTCTACCTGCCTGCTGTGGTCTCAGCGTTCCTGCCTCCATTCCAGGCGCACCTCCACCTGGAGCCTCCGGTCCCTTGCATCCGCCTGTTGCGAGGAGCACTCTATGGTCACCTCCATGCTGTCCACGGCCGCTATCATCCACTCCCCCTGTTCAGTGGACCTCCACCTGGTCCTCCCTCCAGCGCCGTACCCATGCCTGGTGCTCTCTCATCAGTTGTGCTTGGGGCATGGGCATGGGTTGCTGCGGCCCCTCTGGCTGCCCTGTAGGGTACAGGGAGGTTGGTGGTTAGGTGCCCATCCCGGCTGCCCCCTGGCCGGGGTCACATCTGGGGGGTCAAGCCCCCCCTGGGTTGGCGACCACACACCCCCATGTGACCTGGGTCCCCCGGCAGGTCTCCCCAGGGGCCGCCCTCCTCGCTGGTGTGCCTCACCTGGGCCCTCCGTCAGCTGCTGGGGCTGTTCTCTGCCGGCCTCCTCACGCATTTGTCTCTGCTGCTGGGGCGTTCCATGCCCTGTGGGGGTAGGGGGGGGCGGTTGGCAGAGGGATGTAGGTTTGGCAGCGTGGCCCCCCAGGCCCCCGTCCCATGGTCCAGGGTGTGGGGGGTGGATGGGGCCTGCCCCTGGCTGGGCCTCCCTTCCCCCCCCTCACCCCTGGTTCATCCCCCCTCCCATCTGCCTGCTTACCCTCGATGTCTGTCTCTGATCCCTCCGAGGCCAGCCCCTCCGTGTTTCTGGGGTCCCCCTGCGACCACTGGCTGAGGGTGACTAATGTGCCAGCCTCGGAGTCTCTGGGTCTGGACAGGGGGTGGGGGCTCTCCGGGCTGCTGTCGGGGGGGGGGCCCTGCTGGTCCCTGAGGTCCTGGGGCACTCCTCCTGGGGGTCTGGGGCCCTGGAGCCGGTGCCTTCTTGGGGAGCAGCAAGGGGAGGGGGTAAATCGACCCGTTCCCTGCCCTGGACCACAGCACTCCCCACGAGGCGCGGGGCGAATATGGAGCCCTTCATGTGGAGTATGCAGTCCAGGGCATCATAGTAGGGGGTGGTCCGGGCTCCATGGCCAGACTGCCAGTTGTTGTCCTGTATGGCCTTGTACCCCCTCTTGAGTTCCTTGGCCTTCGACCGGTACTGTGACATGGTCCTGTGATGCCCTGCCACCTCCATTTCCCACATATTCTCCCAGAACGCAGTCTCATTGTGCTGATTGAACACAAGCTCCAGCTGATGCTCCAGGGTTCCCCAGATGCGGATGAAGTCCTGGGTTTCCCTGTGCCCCCATTGCCCCCTCTGTGGTAGGGCCTTCTCCCTGATGGACCCTCCGGTGCCTCTTCCTCTTCCTCCTCCTGCTCCCCCTCCTCCTCCTCTGCCTGTTGTGCGCCCATCTCCTCCAGGAGCTCGGGCTCCTGGGCCCGCTTCCGTGTCTGAAGGACGGGGGTGGGTGGGGTTGGTTGCTGTTCTTCCCCTGTCTCGTGGCTTGCTTCCTTCCCCCCCTCCCACCCTCCGGCCCCTCGGCTGCCCAGCCGCCCCCCATGGTGCCCCTGTGCTGCCAGTTCCGCTCCCCTTCGGTCCTCTTACCCGTTTCCAGGGTGCCTCCTCCCCCGACCTGGTCGTTGCCCCTGGGTCGGCCTGTCCCGGCTGCTCCTGCTGCTGCTGCTGGTGTCCCTCCACCCCCTCCATGTGCAGCATGACCACCTCCTCCGCCTGTGCCTCCTCCTCCTTCTGCCTTGCTGTCTCTCCCACCGCTCTCCTCTCCCTTCTGCCTCGCTCCATCCCGCCACGTTTCTCTGCTGCTGTGTGCCCTTTAAATCTCCCTCCACAGCCTGTGTTGTGGCTGGTTGCCTGGCAGCGATGCTGCGTGCTTTGTCCCCGGCTGGGAATCATTTTGGTTGATTCCGGCCGGTGGTTGCTGTTCAGACGTTATTTTTTTTTGTTTCCCGTTGGGAATCGCTTTGACCATGCTTTCGGCGATGGGGAAGCATGGTTGATATTGACCCCAGGTGGGTATTGACTGTGGTGAACATCTGGCAGCCGCATAACAGATGTTCAGGGTGCTTTGGCCCTGCTGCGGAATTGACCGTGGTTCACCGTGGTTCACTGTGGGTGAAAACAGATATGACGCTAACCACCCTTTAACCACCTTTGGTGGTCATTGGGTGATATCAGACGTTACGGGGCCCGTTGGCCCCGTACCGAAATCACCAAATTCCTTCCCCACCGGGATCACCCCGTCACGCCGCAACTGACGTGCCGGGGGGATCCCGGTGTGGAATTGGGGAGGGGGCGGGGCCGTGCGGCGCAACGTGCGGCTGCACGGCCCCGCCCACTCCACGCTCCCCGCTGCCCACCCTCTGGGGAGACGGGCGGGCGGCGGGGCCAATGCGGCTGCCGCATCAGGCCAGATTCGCCACAGCCCGGGGTCCCGCCGGTGATCCTGGGCCATGGCGCCTGACCAGATGAGACGCCGGGGTTCACCCCAGCATGGGATTGCATTCGACACGCGGCGGCCTCCGGTCCCGCCGCTTCGGCCGCTCACGTGTTGAATGCAATTCCATGCTGTGGTAACATCTGGGGGGAAACATCCGTTTCCCCCACCAGACGTTACGCGATCACAGCCACCATGCGGAATTGAGCGTGGTTCACTGTGATATCGTAACATCTGAAATCACCCATTTATGCATGTTTTATGGCTGCATACGGCACGAATACAGCCCTGCAACATGCATAAATAACCACCAAGGGTGGTTAAAGGGTGGTTAGCGTCATGTCTGTTTTCACCGAGATCTCGTAACATCTGAAAATACCCAGTGTGTGTATGCCAATACCAATAATGATACAAAAAAAATAATCTTTGTTTGAAATCGGTACCGATAACAACAACAATAACGAAAATCAACAAATTTTAATAAAGAAAACGATGACAAAAAATGAAAAACAACATGGGGCCCTGGTGCACACGGCTAGCATTTAAGCCAATCCCCACCCATGATCAAAGCTATAGTAAAACATGTACTTTTGTGAAGCATTTTCTGTCTTTGTTGTGCTGAACTGACATGCCTGTCCAGCTGCACAACATGTTATACAAGGACCACATCTGTTTCAGTAAAGGCGGTAAAAAAGAAGATGATCAAAGAAAGGTGAACAGATTTTGGAATTAAGTTTTATTTGGGAACTCTCATACAAGAGTCGCATCCCTTGTCTCTCCCTCTGTTCCCCCTTCCCTGTTTCCCCTCCCCCTGTCTTTAGATTTTAAGCTCTCGGGCAGGGACCGTGTCTATCTTATTCTCCGTAAAGCGCCAGGTACATCGCTGGCGCTATATAAATGCTTATAATAAAATAATAATAATAATAATAAGTCCGAGTGCTTGCTTCAAAGATGGCTCTGTTCACCTTGAACTATTTTTGGTTCCCTTTCAGCTGGTTTGTTAAATAATAAATGAATGGAAAATCGTATAGAGGCATGAGGTTACAAGCAAACATAAATCTATGTAGCCAAAATTCTCATAATAACTCTCTTCTGGCCATTGTTTTTCACCATGGTTTTTCCAAATGTGGGTGACTAGAAGGAAAGAATGAATGGCTCTCTCCATTGACTGCATGCCTAGGAAATTGTTGTCTTTTCTTTGGTTCAGATGTTGGATTCTGACCTTCACACCATTCTCTCTTGTACATGTACTGCAGAGTATTTTTATATTCATCAGGAGAATCCAATCATCAGTGTAAGTGTATACCATCACCTGGGAGGCAGACACTTTCTGCCCATATTTCTGAGCCTGCTAATGACATTTAATAGAAGGAGTGAATGGAATCTTTGTCACTTTCAGATGCCTGAGTCATTTTCTCCTAAAAGAAAACTTAAAGTCTGGGCTTTGATCGTATTCTTCCAGTATTGTCAACCTCATGCATTAAAAAGCCATCAGTATCATAAGATTTCGGTGAAACTTTAGGGTTCCTTTTATTTACTTTTTGTTTAAAAGTTTTTTTGCTTTCCCTAGCTTTTTTTTGACAGCTCTAAAAGAAACTTGCTGGCTTTGTAAAAAAAAATTGCAGCTCTTTCCTAAACCCTGGACTCCAGGGCCTGGAGCATTAAGGAAAACAACTAATATGATGTGACACATGATAAAATCATGACATTTGACAACACAGTTGTTCTAGACCTTACACTACAGGAGAACATTTGCTCTAACACATGGCAGTCTTCTCCAGGATAAACATGTGTAGAAGGCAACCCTACAATCCAGAATAGCCTACTGGTGCTGCAAGACAGCAGCCAAATGCAGGGCCTTTACTAAGGGAAAACTCCCTTAGCCCTTTGTGGCCTTTTTACAGCCCCCATCTGCTGCCACAGAGCTATGCAAGCACTCATGCAGGGGAAATCACCCAGGGAGTTTCAAATTCCCAACCTCAGTTTTCTTAGTATAACAATGGGTGCTTTTAGACAAGCACCTCCCACCCACCATCCACCCACCATACATGTTGCAGGGCTGCAGTGGTGCCCTGTAACATGTATAATGGGTGGTAGGTAGGTGGGTAGTGGGTGGGGAAGTACTTGCCTAAAGCACCCAATGTGTAATTTTGCTGGTGTTTTTTATGGAAAATCAGCATTTAGTGTGTTTTGTTAACATCTCCCATTATCACGCTCATGGAATCTCCAGTGAGATCAGCAGTTGAATTTCATCCCCCTGGTTGTCTAATTCTGTTCCACAAACATCTAGAAGATGACTTTATGGCAAATACCTCGGTGGCTGGTTGATGCTATGATGGACACAATGATTTTGGCCAAAAAGCTCAGTAAAAAGCCAGACCGACTAGCTTTGTATTTATGTCAAGCTCCTTTGCTTTCATGTGTTCTGACACATGCCTCTTTCTAGGAGACTGTCATGTTAGCACAAGCTCTGGGGTTTGTGTTAAAGTAAGAACACTTCTCTGCCAAGAAAACAAGAATATTGAAATTAATTGCATGACAACTGTGGGCAAAGCAAGACATTACAGAGTGATGTCTAACAAAACGGGGATGGAGTCTCAAAGGCTTTCTGAATACTTACTAAAACTGCTTCTACAGGAACAAAATTATCCTGGTATTACCTGCGGTTCCAGGATGGCATACCAAGATTCTCAATCCAGGATAACTGTCTACCCGATCATTAATTTTCAGGCATAAGCACTATCCTGGAATGGCAGTGTGGATGCTTATATCGGTATAAGAGTCACAAGGAGGACTGCATCAATCCCATGGTGCAGTGCAGTTGAATTTCAGCACCTTGGGGAACTCTAACCAAGAGAAGAATACCTCTGCTGGAACATCAGTCTTGTCATTGTCTGGGATGTAAATTTGACAATTGTCTGGGATGTAAATTTCCAGAGGGGATTCTGTATTTATGTAGAGAGCTGAGACAAACAGGGCAGTTCCAAAGGGAACTGGATTCTGCCATACAGACAGCGCAGTTGAATTTCAGCGCCTTCTTCAGATCTAATTTCTAGGAATACAATGGATTGGTGGGGATGCCAGTGCCCTTGGAGACAGTGGAAACATTGTCTGCCCTCTCAGTTTCCAGCTTCCCCCCTTCCCTGCCCCTGGCTGATCTTAGCATTTTCATGGGAGATCCTAAAGAGAGAGCTAGTATCCTCTGATCCTGGATGCCTCTCCTGGCAGCTGTGTGGGCAGCTGTGAGCCCCTCTCCTCCCAATGTTCTTGCTATGCCTATGTCGCTTGCTGTCGTGAGTCCCTGGAGCAGATGGGTGTGAAGGATTCTCTCCACTGCAGGGTCAGAGTGTAGGCAGCATGGGTAGCATTTTGTCACAGCCTTCTCTCTGGCCCTTTTTACACAAGCAGCAGTGGGTGGGGGGATGGGTGTGCTACTGCAGTGGGTGGAGGTGGGTGCGCATCCGTTCCCACAGGCGCACACCCATCTCCACTAATGGAGCCTCCTCTGATTTGCCGGATGGCTCTGTGGGTGGGTGATGGGTGTAGATGGGTGTGCATTGGGAGTGCGCACGCACCCCCCACCCACCGCCCGTGCTTGCATGAACGAACACCCATCCCCCCACCCACTGCTGCAGTATGTACACAGATCCCCCCCCCCCCCCACTGACACGGATGCTCCCCGCCCCCCTGCCCCCCCCGCATCACACACCTGCCTGCACATCCAGCATGGGGGAGGGGAGGGGGCGGGTGTCCATGTAAAAACAGCCTCTGTTGTAAATCCCTACCCATGACATTTTGCCACCAGAGCCTGCAGAATACCATAGAGATTTTGAGCAAAGGGGAGGTAAACTCTACATGCGGTTCTCTATGGCGGGGGCCAGGTTGGGGATTCAGTCCAGGATAACAGTGTACATGAGCACTATTTCTGTATTATTTTATAGAGGGGGACCCTCAAAAATCAGGTTGGTTAATTCAGGGATTTATTTTATTTTTATTTTTTATAATTATATTTCTTTGCCACCCCCTCCTGCTACAGGCATCTTGGTGCGGCTAACAACATTTTAAACGTATAATAAAATCCATTAAAATCTACATTTTAACCCCACATTAAAATAACCCAACACTAAAACAATAAAACCAGGAAGCAGGAATTATTTATTCTGGGATGACTGTCCGCAAGAACAAATAATCCCTGAATTAGAGGGTTTTTTTTCAGGGATAATGCACGTTCAGAAGTACCCTAATTCTGCAAGATTCTAAGCTTGAGCTGGGAAGTGCTGAGTACCCTCAGATCCTGTGAATTTTCCTGGGAGTTGAAGATGGAAAGCATTGAGCTCAGGTCCATGCCCCTAACATGCACAATTAGCTCATTCCATTTAGAATATGAGTTTGTGTCTACCAAGGAATGTGCCTCCCATCAGTTTTGTAGCCTTCCGATCCTCCTGCTTGTAGCTGGATACAGCAACTGTCCCAGCAGCCCGATTATGTTACACCTCACCACAAAGATTTCACTGTTGGAAAGTGCAGAGTATTCTGATGCTTTTGGAAAAGCTATTTGAAATCTGAAGTCAAGAATCAAAGAGAGGTGAAAGTGTAAGAAAGCCTATCTTGTTTCAAGTCAGAGAAGCCTTCTTTTCATGCACTATTTTGAAGGGAAGTTGTCTAACTTCTCCACCCTAGAATAGAGTACATTCACAAAGAAGTGACTGAATGCCTATTTCTTAGACGACACTGAAGGGAATTCTAACCAAAGCTTTTAATTTCCTCATATATGGGCTATAACTAAAGAATCACAGACCATTAAATACCTATAATCCATTAGCAGTGTATGATACTTAGCTCTTTATAGGGTCATTTTGGTAGGAGGGCAAGTGAATTCTAAGTCATATAGGAGAGATCAAGTTTAAAAAGGTACTTAATTCTATATAAATATAAGGTAGGAGGATTTATTGTTGTTATTTGCTATTCACGATAATGTTACCGGAGTACAATGAAGGCAGAATACATCAATGTTTGATCAAGGTTCTTTATGCAAATGCTAAAAAAGAGCTATAAATATTTTTTTCTGTTTAATTTGAAGATTGAAGGGACTGCAAACAGCACACTCACTCCAAGGCAGGAACAACTTTACTTTAAATGTTCTTTATGCATGTTTCAAGAAGCAGCACAAACAAACAAAAAATCAATAAAAGGTGTTTACAGTGATGACTTTAATTCCTATTATTTACATTTAGAAATACAGAAATACTGGGCTGTTGCTTAATGCTTTTAGCTTCTGTTGTTTTTTTCTTTTAAATTTTGACACATCAGGATCAATGTATGGTTATATTATATTAATTATGTATTATTAATAATAATAATAATAATAATAATAATAATTAATTGTTGTTGTTGTCATTATTATTATTATATATAACACCAGCTATATAGCTGGTGTTGGATTACAGAGTTTTACTTTTGAACATAATCTAAAAAATATATTTAAAAATGGGCTAGTAATGGCATCATGAATTGCATCACAACTTTATTGAAATGAGAATTTGACATCAAATATTAATGTGTTCTCCCTGATTTTGTTATTAAAACATAGTTTTCTCTATCAGTGTTGCCTGCAACAATTCTTTTGCCTATGCTGAATAAACTGGATGTGAGCCATATTTCCATTCCTGGGTTATTAGATACTTTGTTATTAATAAAGTATGTTTGCATTAATTTCTTGATATAGCTGAGAGGTTTATTTAATCAAATTATTTCAGTATGCAGATTTTTGGAAAGGGCAAGAAAGTTCTTTGTATTCAAAGCTGCAAAAAGAACCTTAAAATGAAAGGAAAGATTCCCAATTATTTCGTGGAGGGCCCAAGCTCAGTGGTGATTATTATGGACCCCTTGGTATTAACTCTCGCAAGTAAGAGAGTATTAAGATTCAAGGTTGGGCATGAAATTGATTTAACTTGTAGAATTTGTGGACATACATGTCACGCACACACACATGCACACAGAGACCCACCAAACGCTTTTCATAATGAGTACACACACATACACAGAGGTCATCACTGTCAGAGAGGAGTTCTGCAGGGGATCAGTGGTCTCTGCCCCACTGCTGTCTTCCATATTCTAGGGCAGAGCACTGGTTAGGGGCTGTCCCCACCTCTCGTTGCATGCAGAAGCAGCAGAGGTAGGCAGGTTTAGTAATGAGAACTGCTGCCTGCTCAATTTTTTGACTGGGAGGGAGAAAGAAGCGCCCTTGCAGGAGGTGGTAGTGACTCAATTTACTGGAGCCTCGCAGAGGGCAGGAAGCAGAGGCTGGAGGAGACAGGCTGTCAGGGAGGTTTACTCCACTTTGCAGATGGATTTGAAAACCTGTAAGACTCCTTATCAGGGGTGCAGTTACTATGGGGTGATGGGACACAGTTGAGCCCAGGCCCTAGACTGTGGGTAAAAACAGACATGTGAGTTGCACGGCAGCTCTCCAATCCACCTCGGTGCGGGAAACAGTGGCCACCCCTCCCTGGGTCGGGGAAGGGCACTGAATTAACATACTCGTGGCTGGAAAGACATTTCACCACCCACATGCCCTGGGTAGGATGGGGAAGTCAACAAATGTGCAGTACCAGCCTCACCCTGCTCCCTGCCCCCCACCAAGACAGACAGTGCTCCCTTCCCCACTTCTTGAGGAGAGGAAATACCTAGATGGACCCAACTTGTTCATGTGGGGCAGGCTTCCTAGGCCCCTTGTGTTACCTACTGGTACACCACTGAGTATGGGACATGTAGCTGATGGTTATAATATTATACATTGCACCTTTAATGTATGTCACAAACAAAGAAGCCACAATTGTCATAAACAAAGAAGCTGGGGGCACCCTCTTGTGAGTACCACTGTCCGTGAAGTTGTAACAACGAGGGCATGAGCGCGCAGGGGGCAGGGTGTTCTCAGGTGCTGCCCCAGAATTATGGACCACCCTCCCTTTGGAGGTCCACCTAAGCCTGAGCCTGCTTGTCTTCCGGAGGAGATGTAAGACCTTTTTGTTTGGCCAGGCATTTGACAGGCAGGAATAGGGTTGGGTGGAATTTAGTAGAGGGGGTAGGGAAAGTGGGTTGACGGGTGGTAGGAGGGAATAATGGGTGGAGTGGTTGGGTATTTTTTTATGTATGTTATTATATTTTATATTTTCAATGTTGTGAACCGGACTGATTCTTTTGAGAAGGGCGGAATACAAATGTAATAAATAAATAAATAAATAAAATAAATGAACAATTGCTTCACAAATGCAAGTTATAAACAGGAAAATGAATATGGAATATCTCTCGCCTCGATTACTGCAACCTCCTCCTTGCTGGCCTCCCTCACTCTCACTTGTCCCCCCTTATCGCAATCCAAAACTCCGCTGCCAAGGTCATTCACTCTGCCCGTCGCTTCGACCATGTGCAGCCTCTCTTCTCTCTTCACTGGCTCCCCTTTCCTGAATGTATCCTGTTTAAACACCTGGTATTCACGTTCAAAACACTCCACGACCAAGCTCCCCCTTACCTCTCGGACCTAATCTCCCTATGCACTCCTGCACGCGCTCTCCACTCCTCCTCTGTCCCCTCCCTCACTCTCCCTCGTTTCTCCTGCTCACCTAACCTCCTTCGACCCTTCTCCCTCTCTGCCCCCCATGCCTGGAACTCCCTCCCTACCCACATCCACCTTGCCCCCTCCCTCCGCTCCTTCAAATCCCTCCTCAAGACCCACTTTTTCCTTGCCGCCTTTCCCAATGCCTGCTAGTCGTTCCCCATATACTTACTGTCTGCCCTCCTCTGCAGACTGTTGCAACCAACCTGTTTGTAACCAAGCCAAGCATATGCACCTGAGACTTCGCATCCGCTTGAATGTTTGTTTGTCTTCTCCCCTGTCTCTCCCACTGTCCCCTCTCCCTGTCTCCCCCTCCTTGTCTTTTAGATTGTAAGCCACAGGCAGGGACCGCATCTATTTCTATGTTCTGTACAGTGCCAGGTACATGACCGGCGCTATATAAATGTTTATAATAATAATAATAATTAATTAATAAATAATAAATATCAGTTCTAGAAATATGCTCTTTGTTCACTAAAATCCAGTGTAGCCTAGAGTTGGATCTGGGAGACTGAGGTTCAAATCCATGAAGTCACTGCATGGTCTTGAGCAAGTCACTATGGGCGTAAACAGAAAGTTGGCCACTCCGGAGGTGCCCCCGTCACCCCTGGGTTGGCTGGTCCAGATCATTCCAGAGTCTGCCGCGTAGCAGGTGGCCAAACCTGGGGCCAGACGTGGAGCTGTCTGTTGGGCACCTCTGTGCCCCGCCAGCTGTTTTATTTTATTTTATTTATTTTATAAATTTATACCCCGCCCCTCCTGCAACGCAGCTGTTGACCCGGGCAGCACTATGGAGTTGCGGGCGCCAGCCTAAAGCATCGGGCAAGCACCTTCAACTCTATGGTGCTGCAGGGGGCAGCGGTGCATGGACAGACTGTGGCCCGGGGACTCCACCGTTCCATCAAAAGTGGACCCAAGAGGAGATGGGAATGGGCAGGGATAGGCCCCTGGAGCAGTTCTGGGGGCAGGCTGCCTCCTCATCCATCTAAAAATGCCCATTCCCTTTGTCTCAGTGCTTCATCTATAAAATGGGAACAATAACAACTTACCTCGAGGGCTGTTGTGAGGGTGAACTATATAAGCATTATAAAGTCCTTTGAGCACTGAAAGTGCTATATATTAATAATAAATAGAAAATAATTAGACCTCACCTGTATTAACAGACTTAATCTTGAATTCAGTGAAGACTGCTTTAAAAATCAGACTTTTGAACAAGATCAGTCTCACCAGCTATGGAGACAATAGACCTATTAGAGGGCTGAAAGAGCCTTTAATTTCAAAAGAGTGATACATACTAATTTTGGTAAATAATTGGTCACACTGTATCATCAAAAAAAAGAAAAGAAAAGGAAGGCAAAAAACATCACTCTGCATTAACCTTCCCCCTCCACTAAATTGTGTACAGAACTGATGAGCTTTTCTTTTCTTTTTTTCAAGTGTGAACAAATAGATTATAGAATTTAAACTGGGAAAGGACCAGGTCTATAACCAAGGTTGCATGTTGGAAAAGATTCAGATGGGACACTAAATACACCAGTGGGTATTTACAATGGGATTAATTTCATTCATGTTAGAGAATACCTATTATGTTTCTATGGTTTATGCTTAAACGTCCATCTAATTAGAAGGAACTGATATTCTATGAAGCTTGCAGTTCAGAAAAACACTGTCTATGGTCAGGAACTTTTGTTTTTATTATTTGGTAGGTATTGGTAATATGAAACTTAATTATAATTAGTAGAGGGTTAATTTTCATCTTCTCCTTGTTCCTTGAGAAATCATCTTATCATTCCGCTACATAATCAAGCATTCCTTTCCTGGCTCTCTTGGTCAAGGAAAGGGTTAAAAATTCTCTATCTCTATCTTGATCTTTGTTGAAATGGTGTATGGGAATGAAATGGTTGCCAATTTGTTTGTAATGCATTCTGACTGTACGGGAGTTCTTTTTCTCGTGACAGGCAGGTGAGATCAAAGTGGGGCAGGACAAAAGGGGCTCAGCAGTGATTTGTCAGGGGACGAAAGGCAGTCTTGTCTGGGAAAGTGGCTGTAGCCCAGAACGAGCCTTCAGATCACTAACACACTAAAGAAATCATGGCATGAGAAAAAGTACAGCAGAAAAGGTTCAAAGGTCAGTTTTATTTGGTTTGGATTATTGGTGCCTCCTTTTAAAGCAAAGAGCATGAGGGAACAAGAACGGGCTAATAACCTTTGTTACTGTCCAGGAAAAACCTCTTTTGTGCACACTGCTTGGGGATTGTGTAATTAAAATGCTGTTGTTAGACCAGAGGGCCTGATCCTGCTAATTTTTATTCACTTAGGTAATTTTTAGGCACATGAACAGCCCTATTGGCTTCCCTGGGATTGTTCATGTGAGTAAGAACTATATTAAGAATTACAGATGTGCAGATTTGGACACTAAAATTGGTTTAGGGCGTGTGTGTGTGTGTGTGTGTCAGACAGACAGACAGACAGACAGACAGATGGTGTTAACAAATATGATGGTGGGCCGCTTTGGCCCAAACTTGTCACACTTTGGCGTGGACCTCACCTGCTTGTGCAAGCGCTGCCAAATGCTGACCTGGGATTGCCCCAGACTGTGTCTGTGGTGATCGCAGGCTGTGATCCTGGAGACCTCCAGAGTCACAGTCCAGACAAAGGTCCACCCAATCGGCCCACAGTTGGCTGTCACATGTATTGTAGCCCACTGTGACCCAGCCTGGATAGGCTCCACCCTGGCTGCCCATCATGGTGGGGGCGGGGCATTGGGCTCAGCGTGGGGGTGGAGCTGGCTAGCTGCGGACACTTTTGTTTGGTGGCCCAACCTGGTACGGACCGTGTCAGTGGTGGTCCCCCGACCCAGCCCAGGTTGTGATGGTGGCACTTCACCGTCACATTTGTTAACACATGTTAGATAGCATTCCACACAGACGCTGGGATTTCTCTAAATTTTAAAAGAAAATAGGGTTTTAAACTGTGAAACATCTTTCTTTAAAAACTCACATTTTGTTTCTGTCATCTCAGTGTAAAAAATACCTCATTATTGAATAAAATGTAAGAAAATAATTTGTGTCTTTATCCCAAAGGAATCTGAGTAATCAAGTCATGCATAAATAAAAATAATGGGTCAGTTCTCCATCTGGTGTGAGCCAGCACAGCTCCATTGACTGTAGTCCAGGTATGAGAATATAAACACGGCGACCAGGCCCTTTGCAGCTCTTGTGGCTGCACTCAGTCTCAGTTGGCCTGACGTTTTTCAGGTCTCCTGCTTCATAACCCAACTCAGATACACCTCAGTCTAATAGAGATTGTAATGAATAGGACAGTACAAGTTTATTTCACTAGCTGGCACTGAAAAGGTAGCCAGAAACAATGAATTAGAAACAGGCATGATTAATGAACCTAACTAAACATACAACATTACTTGCCATTGGGAAGACAAAAGAGTTTTAGCCATGCTCATGCCAGGGTCTTGATGTGAATACTAAGCACTGATTAGGTATGTGTGCCCCTTAACTTCACCTATTACATCATAAATGAAGCAAGGTAACTGATTATAGGATGCTGGAAAGGGAGAGGGCTGAAGTCAGAGAAGACTGCTTTCTCTCTCACACTCACCTGCATATTTGTTGGACTTTCGTGGTGTATGTGGATGGCTGAGATGAAAGTGGTTAGCTTTGACACTATACAGCTCACATACCTTAGTAGTTCCCTTAGGGGGCAAATTATACATGGGTAATTAAGTGGATAAATATTTCCTGCTCCATGTCTAGTTTTCTTCCTATTGCAGAATGTGGCATGACCCAAATTTTAATGTCCTTACCTTTTAGGGCTCATTCAGACGTGCGTTTAAATTGCACAGCCGCGGCAGCGGCATCGTGCGATTTAAAGCACTGCGCACTTCCAGGTTGGTGTGAATGCACCAATTCAGCCTAACGCAAACTGTTGGAGTGCGGTTTTAAAAGCTGCTCGGAGCAGCTTTCAAACCTCACTCCAACAGTTCATGTTAGGCTGAAATGTGCGCAGTCGGTGCATTCACACCAACCCGGAAGTGCACAGTGCTTTAAATCGCCCGATGCCGCTGCCGCGGCTGTGCAATTTAAATGCACATCTGAATTAGCCCTTAGTCTTGAAAAGGAATTTGTAGGTCCATCGATGAGATCCCTGGTCTTTCTGAGCAAAAAGAAAAATCAGTTCCAAATGTCATATTCATTGTCAGTGCTACTTATATTGTGAAACTCCCCTAAGCAATCTTATAGCCACAATTGACTGTACTAATATGAAAGCTTATGGTACAATCTGAAAGACAATAAAGAGGCAAAGGGTGAGATCTGGGGAACTGGAAACAAGGAAACTTGCCAATTCCACCTCCTCCTCCCTTCCACTCTCAATTGGTGTTTCCCAAGGCTCTATCCTTGGCCCTCTCCTCTTCTCTATCTATACCCTGTCCCTAGGCAAACTCATTGCCTCCCATGGCTTCCAATATCACCTCTATGCTGACAACACCCAACTCTATCTCTCTACTCCCTCTCTCTCTCCATCTTTTAAAGCTCACCTCACCAACTGTCTCTCTGACATCTCTACCTGGATGTCTCAACATCATCTCAAACTCAACATGACTAAAACTGAACTCCTTATCTTCCCCCCTCATCCTTCCTCTCCCTCTTTTCTGTTGATCCTCATCGATGGGGTCACCATCCTGCATGTCCCCCAAGCCCATAGCTTAGGCTTCATCTTTGACACACCCCTTTCTTTTAAACCCTACATCGACTCTATCTAAATCCTGTCGCTTCTCCCTCCATAACATTGCTAAGATTCACCCTTTTCTCTCTGTATCCTCTGCCAAAACCCTTGTTCATGCTCTGGTCATCTCTCACCTCCTGCTCACTGGCCTCGCCCGCTCTCACCTTTTCCCCTTATGTCCATCCAAAACTCTGCTGCCAGGGTCATCCACCTCACCCATCACTTCGACCACATGCAGCCCCTCCTTTCCTCTCTTCACTGGCTCCCACTTCCTGAACGAATCCTGCACCAGCTCCTAGTCTTCACCTAAAAAAAGTTCTTCACAACCTTGCTCCCCCCTACCTCTCTGTGCTAATTTCCCTCGATACTCCAGTCCGTGAACTCTGCTTCTCTGTCCCCTCTCTCACCCTCCCATGCATCCCCTGCTCCCCTAACCTCCTTTGTCCCTTCTCCCTAGCTGCTCCCCGTGCCTGGAATTCCCTCTCTGCCCACATCCGCCTCGCCCCCTCCCTTTGTACCTTCAAATCCCTCCTCAAGACCCACCTCTTCCGCTCTGCCCTCCCCGACTTCTTGCTCCCCTCACCTTGATGTAACCAAGTCAAGCACGTGCACCTGAGACTTCGCATCTTCGTGAATGTTACACTCCTTGTCTCTCCCTCTGTTCCCCTTCCTTTGTCTCACCACCACCCACTGTCTCTCCGATTGTAAGCCCTAGGGCAGGGACCGTGTCTATTACTTTGTAAAGTGCCAGGTACATTGCTGGCGCTATATAAATGCTTGCTAATAATAATAATTAATAAATAATGGGTCTTTACAAACATGACGCTGGCCCAGTAGGGCCCACTTTGGCCTGCTTGGGTCAGCGCCATGGCAGTACATTTGTTCCTGGCCCACCAGATGTGGGCCCAGTACAAACCTCAATGGGGGTAGCGACCAGGCTGGAAACGTAGGCCCGGAATGAAGCAAACCTGCAGCCCAGGTTCAGCAGCCACCCAGCTTGGACCAGAGCAGGCAGAACCGGGTGGGAACGTCTGTTCCTGGCCCCATCCCCGGGGGTCACCATGGCATGACAGCAGGATGCTGACCGCCATGCTGAAGTGGAGCCAGCCAGCTATGTGGTGCTCCCCATTCTCCTCCTCCACCAGGGCAGGCCACGGGGATGTCTATTTCTGCCGTTGGAACTGCCCCGGTGGGGGGGTAACCCTCCCCACTCCCGGGCAGGATGGTGGTGTGGCCATCACATATGTAAGTACCCAATATGTTAGTAGATAAGCTGAGAACATAGCACGCCATGAGCCGTTAGGTCCATTTTGTGTTTTCTTTATTTTTAGGAAACTTGCCTTGCAAAAATACATGCCCAATATCCAAAAAATCAATATAGAATTGTACCATCCACCCTAGCATCCACTAGTCAGTGGTCCTTCAAGCTCTTTCAGTAAGGAAGGCTGAGTACTGTATTTGACAGCCTGGAGAGTACTCTGCAGAAGATTAGCTAGTAATCTGATACCAAAATGTATGGTTCTGTTTATGAAGCAGTTAAAGTACCAATAATTGTATCCTCTTATTTTAATTAAATACTTGAAATACAAATATTTATTTTTTTTAAAAGCCCAGCAGCAACAGATTTTTAAAGTGTAGGAAGCCTCTCAGAGTCAAAGAATCAATCTGCCTAGCAGTTACTTCAGACATGGCTGAAACAGAGAAAACTCAAAACTGGTTAATCTGTCATAGTAAGTATAGCTCTTAATTGAGGGTAACACGTGCAACAGCAGCACACAAGCAAGAAAACTTCGGTGGCTTTTTTTTGCATCCTTGAGTGCCCACTCCAGGGAATATATGGAGGGTTAGCCTCATTTGCCTCCTTTCACTAAATCAAGAATCCATTGTAAGTCTCAGTAATAAATAGGGATGTGATGTGGAAGTGTAGATACATGAATGAAGTAACCATCTCAAAAGTGCTGTTGCTACTGTGGCGAGAACCCGTTCTTTCTTCTTTCCTGTGTGCATCTCCAGGAGGTGATTCTGAGGATAATTTACTTGACTAAAGATCCAAGGACTCCTTTACTGAACTGAGAATTTGAGCTAGAGCCCAGATCTAGGGAGTAATGTTTAAAGTTATAGCTGCTGGGCCACCAAAGAAGAAGAAATTGATGAGGTATGCAGATGTGGCTCCCTTGGGCCTGGTGGGATGAGCCCTAAGATCCACTGGAAGTTAAAATACACTCTCGTCCACAGAAAGTAAACATATAGTCTGCAATCTCCTTGAACAGTCATTGAGTGGGGATGGAATGACCTTCTAATACTATACAGACATGCTACAAAAAGTCCAGGTGTTTTGTGAAATGGCTTACATCTAAAAAGAGTACTCTTCTTTGACAGTGAATGGGACTTCAGAAAAAATACATATAAGTTGAATGACGTGACCAAGTAAAAATGAAAACTAAGAATATGGAATGTAGGCAAAGGATGACTTTATCTTTATGGAGACAGGGTAGTTCAAACTCTCTTACATGGCAACATGGCAACCACACACCCCCTCTAGCTTATCTTCATTGGGCTTTATATACGGTGGGATCTGAATCTTCAAATCATTTTGGAGTGATCTCAGTGCCACTGGAAATAGAGTCTTCTCTATTCTTCTATAACACTGTGGGAGATAGTGTTGGAAACATTCTGGAAATGGAGGAAATCGGGGTCCATTGATTTGTTGATCACCATCATCCCTACTGAGTGGAGAAATAAACTGACATCATGGACCAGCAATGAAAGCCAAAATTGCAGTCAGGTGCTCTCAAACTAAAGTGATTGGAAGACTGGATTTCTTGAGAGGTGGTGGCTAGTTCAGAAATGGCAGTTGAAAACTGGCTTGTATCAGTTCTTCTTCATCTTCGTCTTCTTCCTTTTACTTCCACAGAGGAATTATGGTCTAAATCAGTCAACATCTGTTGGCCTTAATTTGTATTTTTTCTGGAAATCAAATGTGGCAGATTGGACAGAGGACCCGTGACTAGGTTCAGGCTGAAGTGCCAGATCAATTAACTAAAAGTAACATTTTGGTTCTATCTTATTTGATCTCCTTTAGCATCCCATAGTCCATAGGATTTGAAAGGAGCATGCAAGGTACCGGTCAGAGTATGTCATACATGTTAGCCCTCTGAGTCTGATCCATGATGACTCTGTTACATACAGCCTTGCTACACAAGCTGACTCCTTGCTCAGGCTGTAGAGATTCATATAGACAGGGGTGTAGCAAGGCTGTGGTGGGCCTAGGCTGATCTCCCAATTATGGGGGCCCCTAAGGGATTGGCGCCTTCTGAGCGGCGGCCTCTCCCAGGTGATTCCTGGCCAGTCTCGACTGCCTTTTCCCCCAGCAAAGGTCATGACACCACCCTGGCTACCAGCGAGCCCACTTAAAGTGATGGCAACCCCACCAGGAAAAAGGTTTTAAGGGTGAACAAGGGCACGACCAGCACTCCACCCCCACCCACTCTGAAAATTCCCTTCTTGGTGGGGCCCTTTGCAAGCAGCCAGAGTGCCGTTAGGAAATTTCCAGAGTGAGTGGGGTTAAAGTATTGGCCCAACTTCCTCCCCCACCCACTCTGAAAATTTCTTAGTGTCACTCAGGCTGCTTGCAAAGGGCCCGGGCTCAACTGAGACCCCTCACTCCCTGGTAGCTGTGCCCCTGCATATAGAACTTTGGAAGTTGCCAGGATAGCTTCCAAGATGGTACCCATCACACGTTCACAGATAAATAGCTAGCTCTCGTCCAACCTGAAGCAAAATTAGACAGTTTTCTAATGATGGAACTGGAAATCAAGAGCCATCCTTTACATGGTCTTGTGAGAAGTACACTGCCAAGAACCTAAAACTTACCCTATGAACTTCATATCTGCTGTCAGGATGCAAGTGGAATTAAGAGGAAACTGCACCTTTGGAGAAACATGTCATCAACCAGTTGCCAAAATACTGGTACTTTCCATTCTGCTAAGATAGGTTGGTGGGTACTTGGGCCAGTTCAGGAATACATTTAATCATGGGCCTGTTGATGTCAGTGGGATTACTCATGTACCTTAAGTACAGAACATGCTTAAGTACCTTGCTGAATCATGGTATTGGTGAAGACTTACTCTGAAGAGAATCTGAATGGCAGAACACGACACTGGTAAAGTTGCTCTCCTACACAACAGGATGTGTTTCTAATGAACAGGAAGAATTCCTATTGAAATATGCATGCTATAAACAGAAAATTGTGACCCAATTTTGTGAACAAAGAGTATGGATAATAATACCATTGGCATTATTAGAAACTTCAGCTATCTGATAAATTTATCTTGACATCAAAGACCCTTTATATCAGGGGTGGGGAACCTCAGGCTTGGGGGCCAAATGTGGCCTGTGGCAAGTTTTCATGTGGCCCCTTCCCACTTCCTGGATTTGGCCCTTGGATCCAGTTCTTACCTCCAATCACTGAAAAACTCAGCTCAAGGGAAAGGAGCAGAGATGAGGTCATGCAAACAAGGAGAGGGGGCAGTTCCATGGCACAGATCCATGATTTGGATCTTCCTTTCCTTGAGTGCATCCCTTAAGCACCCCAACCCCAACTTCTGTGTGACCCTCGGCGCTTGTGCAAGTTTTCAAAGTGGCCCCTGGGAGGGAAAAGTTTCCTCACCCTTGCTTTATATGATGCAAGGATACAACTCTCCTTTTTATTTATTTCATTTATTTATTTTTCAATTTAATACCCCTCCCCTCCTGCCATCAGGCAGCCCGGGGCAGCTTACAATATAAAAACACAAAATCAAGTATAAAATATTTTTTTAAACTGTCAAAAGGAGGGCAACATTTACCACCACCATCCCCGTCCCTCCCTCCACCCTTTCACCCCTCTCCCCCACCAAACGCCTGATCTTACAACTTTTCCGAAAAGAGCGGAGGTCCGGGACCAGCCGCACCCCCACCGGAAGGGAGTGCCACAGTCACGTCACGGCCACCGAGAATGCCCTCTCCTGCGTGGCCCCCTGGAAGACTTGGGGGACCTCGAGCAGGGGACAAGCTCAGGGGTCAATCCAGCACCCAGGGGGTGAGGCGGTCCTGCAGGTAGACCGGGCCTAGACCATTTAGGTGCATCAGGAGTATATCTCCTGATATACAGCTGAGATACTTTTGCTATAGCTCTTATTTGAAGGAAGAGAATTAAAACTTTTTCCTATTAGTATTTTCACATGGAATAGTGCCCTGAACTAAGGTAGAGAAGTAGGACCATTGCCCTTTTCACACAGACACTCTAACACTGATAAAATGGATGTTACATTTTATTATACATGTTGCAGGGCTGCAGGTGTGCTCTATGGGTGTCCTGAAACATGTATAATAAAATGTAACATCCATTTTATCAGTGTTAGACTGTCTGTGTGAAAAGGGTCTAAGCCCAATGCCTTGTGTTCTGAGTTAATTTCAGTATATGCCATGAGAAAAAAGAAAGTAGAGGTGGTTGCTCAAATGGCAGCCGGGGGGGGAGGGATGTCAAAAAAAAAAAAAAGTTTACTCTCCATAAACCCACCAAAACCGGAGCTCAAATGAACAGACACTTGTTTTATTCACAAATATTTACATTTTGAACTATCCCTCTGAATATCCAAATAATTATTTGCACCCAAAATTATATTTGCATATCTATCTGATTATTGCAGGTTGGTTAATACCATAATAGTGCTGAAACAGTAAGCACAATAACTGACCTACAGTAAGCAAAACAGATATTTAATTTGGGAAACAAAGAGAGACTGAATAGCAGTTTGTATCTGATTCATCAGTTCAAAGCAGACATCATTTTCAGATATGATATTCTCTCCAGCTCTGATCAAAACAGGTCATCTTTTTGGGTGGCCACCTCTACTTCCTTTTTTCTCATGGCATATACTGAAATTAACTCAGAACAAAAGGCATTGGGGTTAATAAGGAAGCATTATTTGATCTGGCCATTCAATTTAAAGCATGCATATTTCAATAGTAATTCTTCCTGTTCATTAGAAACACCTCGTGTTCTGCAGGAGACCAACAGTGGGATTACATGAGTAATCCTTCTGACGTCTGTTGCTAAGGTCTGATTTTTTTCCCTTTTAATGGTTACTTTACTAGCTAAGTGCAAAATGCTAGCTCAAACATTGCTTGAAAGAACACTGTGGCTCTTAGCTGAAGACTGAGGTATGTTTCTTGGCAACTACAATGCAGAGGTTCAAAGATCTTACAGAGGTCAAGGAATCTTTCAGATCAATAGCATTATGAGTCATCCACCTTTCTACTGAACCATACAGCTCTCTCCTAGACAGGTATTCTCAATGTGGTCTGCACCCTCCTTGGTAAGCAGGGCTGGTGGTGACCTAACTTTAATCATTGCCAGTAGGGGCCATGACCCAAACTTTGCAGGTAGACCAATCCTGGTAGCCTCAGAGTCAGGACCAGTACCCCTGAGGCCCCAAGACGGGTCCTGCCCTCCTCATTAAATTAAAAAGTCATGGGATAGGAGATAGTGTTTTGCTATGGATTGGTAACTGGGGTTAAATGATAGGAAGTAAAGAGTGGGACTAAATGGCCAGTTTTCACAACGGAGGGATTTAAAAAGTGGTGTGCCCAAGGATCTGTACTGGGACCAGTTCTTTTCAATGTATTCATTAATGATCTGGAAAAGGGTGTTTGAGGTGATCAAATCTGCAGATGACACCAAGTTATTCAGAGTAGTCAGAACACGAGCAGACTGTGAGGAAGCTGCAGCAAGATTTTACAAGACTGGGTGCATGGGCAACTAAATGGCAGATGAGATTTAATGTGGACAAGTGCAAAGTGATGCACATTGGGAAAAATAATCCAAATTATGAGTACACAATGCTGGGTACTAAGCTAGGAGTTACCACTCAGGAAAAGGATCTGGGAGTGATTGTGGATAATACACTGAAATCCTCAGCCCAGTGTGCCGCAGCGGTCAAAAAAGCAAATAGAATGTTAGGAATTATTCGCAAGGGAATAGAGAATAAAACTGAGGATGTCATAATGCCTCTATACAAATCAATGGTGCGACCGCACCTTGAATATTGTGTGCAGTTCTGGTCGCCCCATCTCAAAAAAGACATAGCGGAACTAGAAAAGGTACAGAGAAGGGCAACAAAAATGATCCAGGGTATGGAACAGCACCCGTATGAGGAGAGGCTTGATAGGTTGGGGCTCTTCAGCTTGGAAAAGAGACGGCTGAGAGGAGATATGATAGAGGTCTATAAAATCATGAGTGGTGTGGAACTTGTAAACAGGGAACGGTTATTTACCCTCTCAACTAGTACTAAAACTAGGGGACACTCCATGAAACTCACAGGTGGCAGAGTAAAAACAGACAAAAGAAAGTATTTTTTCACTCAGCGTACAATTAGGTTGTGGAATTTACTGCCAGGGGAGGTGGTCAAGGCCAGCAGTATAACTGAGTTTAAAAGAGGTTGGGACACGTTTCTAGGGATGGGCGAACGCAGTTCGGAGTTTGGACCGAACTCGACCAGTTCGGCCGACCGAACCGAACTTCCTAACCAAACTCGATTTTCGAACTGAACCAAACTGAATTTCTGAACTTGACTCTGTTCGCCCATCCCTAAAATATATTATTCCATTTAGTTCAATGGGGTTTGAATTTCCGAACTTTAGTTCAGATCAAATAGTTTGGTCGACCGAACCAAACTTCCGAACCAAACTGAATTTCTGAACTGAACTGAATTTCCGAACTCAGTTCTGTTCGCCCATCCCTACAAGTTTCTGGAAGATAGTTCCATTAGCAGCTATTAGCCAGATAGGATTGGGGAACAAAACCCTTTACTGTCGGGAGCGCGGGAACTAGAAAACCGATATGGTCCAAATACCCCTGAAGCTGCTGAGCCACCACCCATTCAATAATGTCCGTAAAAAGGGAAGGCTAGAGACCAGCCGAGAGCTGACAAGGGAGTCAGTGTCAATCAATGGCTTCTTGAGCAGAGGATACACCACAGCCTCCTTGAGGCAACCCGGAACTCTGCCCTCCCTAAGGGAGGCACTGGCCACCCCAGCCAGCAATGGCCCTAGCATCTCCAGGCTGGCCTTAACCAGCCAGGATGGGCATGGGTCCAGTTTATTTATTTTTTATTTAGACTTATTAGCTGCCTCCTCCAGCTACAGCAGCTCGAGGTGGTTCATAACATTTTAAATATATATAAAAATAAAACAATCTAATATATAGGTTCCTCCAGGCCTTTCCCGAGGGAGATGGGGTGGGTGGGTTGGGTTAAGGTGGGGGTGGGGTGGTGGGGTTTTATATTGTTTTAACTGAAATTAATATGGTTATTTTAATGTTTTAATCATTTTAATATATTGTGAGCCGTCCCAAGATGGCTGAGGCAGGAGGGGGCGGCATATAAATGGTAGAATAAATAAATAAATTAAATAAATATATAACAATAGAAAATAACAGCATAAAAACAACAATAAAACCCAAAGCACAGCTAAAACCCACTCCCACCAGTTCACAAAAGGTAGCCCTAATCACCCCAAGAACATCCTCTGCATCAGCAGGTGACACCCTCTGAAACTGATTCCATACAACTGGACAAGACGGAGCATCCATAACCTCTGGAAGATTATTAGGGAAGATTATTGAATGGGTGGTGACTCTGCAGCTCCAGGTGCTGGCACTGAGACTGTGCTTGTGGCATTGGTCGATGACCTGCGGATGGAATTAGACAGGGGGAATTCGACCCTACTGATTCTACTGGACCTGTCAGTGTCTTTTGACACGGTTGATCATGAGGTGTTGGTGACTCACCTGTGGGACTCAGTGGGGGTGGATGGGACTGTTCTTCAGTGGTTCTGTTCATCCCTAGCCAGTATATCTCAGCGGGTGGTACTGGGGGACTGTTCATTGTCCCCCAGGGGTCTCCTTTGTGGGGTTCCACAGGGGTCTATGCTGTCCCCACTCCTGTTCAACGTGTACATGTAGCTGCTGGGGAAGGTTGTAAGCAGGTTTGGGGTCAGTATGTTGATGACATCCAGCTTTATCTCTCCTTTTCTTCCAACCTGGGCCCCACGGTCTTGGTGCTTTCCCAATGTTTGGCAGCTGTGGGATTCTGGATGACGCTGAGTCTATTGAAACTTAATCCTGATAAGATGGAGGTGATGCTTGTTGGCAGGGTCCAGGATCTGGGGACGGTGGGGATGCCCATCATGGATGGGATTTGCCCCCATTTGACCTCACAGTTTTGGAGTCTTGGGGTGCTCCTGGATCCCCAGCTATGCCTGGATATCCAAGTGGTAGCTGTGGCCAGGGGCACCTTTCACCAATTACATTTGGTGAGGTGGCTTCGGCCGTATATCTCAGATTCTGACCTGGCCACCATCATCCATGCATTTATCACCTCGAGACTGGACTACTGCAATGCACTTTACGTGGGGCTTCCCAAGGTGTCTGTTTGGAGACTGCAGCTGTTGCAGAATTCATTCATTCATTTCATTCATTTATTGGATTTCTATACCGCCCCATCCTGCACAGCAGCTCGGGGCGGTTTACAACAATAAAAACATCTAAAAACATTTAAAATACAACCATAAAACATATAATAAAGCTGGTGGTATATAAAAATAAATAGACAGGTGGGGGATTAAAAATCACCCCCCCCCTCCCTCCCAAAGGCCTGGGCAAACAGCCAGGTCTTACAGTTCCGCCGAAAAGTCAAAAGGCTTGGGGCCAGGCGAGCTTCCTCCGGAAGGGAGTTCCACAGCCGCGGCCCTACCACCGAGAATGCCCGCTCCATCGTGGCCCCCCGCTTAACACGGGGGACCTCCAGGAGGGCACCCC